>PVJH01002924.1:115000-154953 GCA_004026705.1 Nesogale talazaci
GTCACAAAAATAAAATTAAAAACTCCACTGAAAACTAAATATCACAACTGCTTCAACAAAACTTCTAGTCATTCTAGGCATGAGCAATGAAGAATGTAGCTCTCATTCTCCTCTGGTCAGATAAAAATCAAGCAAAACTCCTATTCAGGTGTCTAAATTCTTATACAAACTTAACAAGTTCACTTCATAACTATTGAAAACACTTTTATAATTTTAGGACTACATAGCTAATGAACAGAAAAAATATTTCTATCCAGATAATTGTCATCCATTAAATGGAGGCAAATCATCCTTAAATGTTCAGAACTCCCTCTCTCTATAAAAGAAGGAGGAGGAAGAGGAGGAAGAGAAGGAGGAAAAGTCATTGTACTAGCAAGCTTGTGACCTGGCAACAATATGGTTTGAAATACTTTCCGGATCAGTGAACTATACAATACCTTCAAAAATGGGATGACAAAAGGTCTCAGTGGGAAGTTAGTAGCTTCTTGCAGTTTGGAATGAAATTCTTCAATTGTCAAAGTAGAGTTCTGTGGAACCAAATGTATATTATAAATAGATTTGTCTCTTTGGAAATAGTAAAAACCCTGAAACCAATAAGTCACGGCTATGCAACATACCACGTTAACATGCAGATAGATATACAGAAGCCTATCATGTCAACATAAAATCTTTTGCCTTTGTAGAAAAGATGACATCATCTGGGAAGTTTTTGCATTAAGAAGAACCTACTAACACAACCTTTGTGGACAGCAACCACACTGGCATGTCCCAACAAGCACCCAGACTCCTTGAGTGGGGCAGAAGCAAGTGCTTGAATTGTTTCAATTCGTCTCATAGGTCAGTATTGCCTCAGTGGAAACATTCTCCTTCTCTTCCTGTCTTTCTTTAGCACATTCTCTCTTGATCTACCAAAAAAGAAATACCCTTGCTCAGAATGATCGTTAAGTTGGCTAGTATAGTGTGTTAATGAAAGTCAAAGGAAAGGTTGGAGCCTCCCATGAGTCACTGCATTATGTAACTAGCAACTCAGGTTGATTCTGTCCTTACAAGACAGAACAGGAATGGCCCCTCGGGGTTCCCAAGCTGTCAGTCTTTCTGGAGGTAGGGGAGCACATCATTGCTTCCTCAATGGAGGGGTTGGAGGGTGCCAGCAGCTGACCTCTTGGTTGGCAGGTAAGCACTTAACCAAGGAGTCAGCAGGGCTCCTTCTGGGTCTGGAAAACAACTTAATAATAAATCTAGAAAATCCCCCAATTATAAAAGATATTCCATTTAGCCAGAGACAAGGTTTGGCAATGTGGCACCCAAAAGAGACTGTGCAAATGAATTGAAATTCACTCCTGCAACTCCATCCTATAAAATAAATTAGCTTACAAATAAGACTAGGGTTTATATCCTTTAAAAGGCATTGTGTGTTCATAGTAAATAGACAGGCAACCTAGTGCTGTAAAGGTGTTAAGTAAATTAACCTTATTTTGATTTCCCCACCCTTAAATGCTTGGTAGAATTACAACTGTCGTTTTAGCCTTAGCTTCCATTACTTACATTGAAGCATTTATCTTGTAGTTAGCAGTCATGCTGAGGCCTGACAAAACTGGGGTATTTGTGACCTAGTAATGTTAAATTACTGCTCCCACCATCTTCTTTTCCTTTTATGATAAAGTCTGGAAGCACCAAATTGTAAGGTTTTTCATACCACAAACTCAAATAGTTTCTATAAAAAACTATGCATGAATACCTTCTTTCTATAATAACAAAAAAAATGGGAAGGCTATATTTTGGGTGGAGGGTCATTCTGTTTTAGTGGTTCATTTTCTGTAAGGCAATTTTCATCCCTCTTTCAGTGCAATTAATAGTATAAGGTGATTGCTTATGCTTTAACTTCTGGATTCAGATCATAGTCACTATCAATTTTGTGACCTTGTATCTCCTTCTTTGTGAAGCTGTGTGCCCATGTGTAAAATGTGTGCAAAACTCTCCACCTTAATAATTGGTTCCGATCATTCAATAAAACATCCTGTGTGAACGCATGGCAGTCGTTTTATGAAAACAAACATCTACTCTCTATGCACTCACCAATTGGGCAAATACCTACTATACGAAAGGTGTAATACCATCCCTTAACTTCTCTCTGTAAATTTTTAGATATACATATAAATGTCTTAAAAGTATTTCAATCAAAAGTTTGCTAGTTCGCATGTGAAAACTCTACTTAAAGCTGCCAAGTCTTTTTACATTTTAAGCTAACAGTGTTAATAAAGAACACATCCAAATGCATATGGTGGGTAGCTTTCACAAAACCATCTTTAAAAACTGGTCATTTGATGAAATTGTTGCTTGGGTTTTACTTTAATATTCATGAGTATAATTTATTTACATGCCTAAAAGCAAATGTCTAAACCTCAAGAGTGAGTGAGGAGAAACAGTTAAGTGACTGCTATATGTATCTGAAGTAGAGGGACCCACTTCTGTCTGAAGTCACCTTCACACACAGCAGGAGCAGTACGGGATAAAAGCGATGACCTGTAGGCGGTGGGAAATCTATATACTCTTGCAGCAGGAGAGGGGAGGAGTTTGCAATTATCTCTTTAAATTGGAGATGCGCCAACAAAGTAGATTCTGACTCAGTGTACCATGGGCTCAGCAGGGATTCTTAAGACTTCTGAATCTTCCTCACACAGAGTGGCGGTGAATCTGATTAGTCAACCTTTCAGTTAGTAGCCTTGTACTTTGTCCACGGCGCCACCAGACCTCCTTTCTCTACCATGTCTATCTCCAAAGCAGCAATTTCATGCTCAGACATCTCCCAAGCTAATAGAGACACTGATGGAACCCTGAGACCAGGACCATAGCACCCTTCAGATGTGGGACTGAACTCACTCAACAGGCTTAATTCAAAACCAATGGGTAGACAGGCTTATATGGTGAATAATAATGTGCAGGAGGTACACATTCCTTGAGAAAGATCAACCCAGATCAAAAGGGCAGCCTTTGGCCAGGAAGGAGCTCGGCCATTGAGAAGGGACAGGAAAACGGGATGAATGGAGACAATAACTGGAGGGAGGAAACTAGAAGGGTGCTGTGATGGGGGTGAGGAAGGGGCTGCAACTGATGGTGCAAGAGGAAACACATGTGCATCCGTCAATGGAAAGCCAATTTTCTCTATAAATGCTTACCCATATCACAATAAAGGATTAAAACATAATAATCAATAATACTTCTGGGTCTTCTTTAGCAAAATACAAATGGCAGGTAACAAAAATACAAGTGCATTTCAAAATTTTCTGGAAAAATCCCATTATCTTTTAATGATATCTTTTCATGAACATTTAATGCCCGCTCATACATAAACTATTTCCAGGAAGAGGACACAGCTAGCTATCATCTGACTTTCAGTTCTACTATAAACCTATGGTAGAAAGAGTGAGTAGGTGATTTAGTATGGGCATTACTATGAGGTCCATTACTATAGAATTCCACAACATTGTCTGCATGGGTAAAAACATGCACAATAATTGTACAAGTTGCTATCACTCACAAAAAAAGACATTTTCAGATAATGCAAAAGATAGAGTATAATGTATAAAATTATTGCTATCTCATCTCAAACTAAGGTCCGTGGCAATACAGTGATGAAGTGATAAGTTGTCCATCAAAAGGTTGATGGGTTGAACCCACAGCCACCCAAAAGAAAAAAAAAAAGGTGGCAGTCTCTTTGCCTAGAGATGTACAGGCTTGGGAACTCCATGAGCAGTTCTGCTCCATTCTATAGAGTCAGGCGAGGGTTCCTATAGAATCAGAATCATCCCAGTGGTAATGGATTTCATGTGGGGTTTGGTTTTCAAACTAATGACTTATGCAATTATACCAAAACAAAATCTTTAAAAAAAAAATAAGCATTAGCCTTAAAAAAATCTAAATAGGTGACTGAACTAGTAAATGGTATAACATCTGGGTTACATGGCCATAAAACTGTTTTCTAAAAATCAAAATAAGTAAGTAAAGGTGTCCTTATAATTTCTTTCGAGGTCAACAGTAATCAGATGAAGTGGATAACTAACACATTCTAGCATTTTATTATTTGCAGTAGCTAATATTAGTCAGACCTAGAGACTATAATAGCTACCAAGAATAACAAAATGGTAGATTTGGGTGCCTATATCTATGGCCAAGATAATAAATAATCTTATGCAACCATGTTTTTCAGCAATTTTTTATTTGTATATTAGGTGAGGGGTGACTTTTCAGATCATCAACTGTGTATCCAATGGTGTGTTGAGTGTCCTTGTAAAGTAGCAAACAAAACCATGGCGAGGGCCAATGCAAAATCCAGGAAGGGACACGGGCCTGCTATAGAATTCATCAGACTTGTGAGCAATGTCCAGATATAGAAACCGTTACAACAAAGGAAGGGGCCCGGTGACATCTTCTATCTCAAGGCTCAGCCACTGTGAGCAAGGTTGATTTTTCTGACTCTCTCCCCAACTCTCCCCCACACTCTTTCTCTCAGCCCCGAAAATGAAGTCAACTCCAGCTTGCTTACCACCAATCCCAGTACAAGAGTGCGGACTCTCTCTCCGATCTCTGGTGAAATGTCATTACCAAACTGCTGCAAGGTCGTCAGGAAGCGTTTCAGCTTGCTAAGCTGCCTGGCTCCACAGGCTGGGGGCAGCTGTTGATTCGCCAAAGAAGAAGAGGACGAAGAGGAAGGCCCGTTGCTAAAGCCATTGGGCGGCGAGGGGGCGCCGTTCAAGGCTGTAGGTGAATGGCTTGTGCCATTGGTTACTGGGAAAAGCACAAAGTCAGGAAGAAAGGAAAAAGAAAAAAAAATCAACTTAAGACAACACGCATGAAGGCATCACAAGGCTTCCTTCCATTTAAATTGAATGGGTGTTTCTGAATTTTGAATGGTTACTTTTTTTAGATGTTGAGACATTTTGTAAAATACTTTGACTTCACAGGATGGCCACAGGCTCAGTTCCCCTATGATTAAAGGGGTCCTCCTCTCACACTGCATCATAGTGGTTCTGCACAGAAGCTGATAATAAATGGAGTCGGCTGTAACACAAGGACAGCCCTGCCTCCCCTGTGCACATATGCCAGCCACCTGAAATGTTTCAAACATAGAACAAACAGCGTTTGGATGTCAGCCTTTTGTCACAGGCTTATATCAATGTAACAGGACTAAACTGCTCTCCTAGAGAAAGTGTACATTTGGTGGAGACTAAATTTATCACTGAACATTTTTAATAATGTTTTGTACACACAACTGACAGCTGTGTTTATAGAAATAGGACTTTCAAGTTTTAACCTTCTCCCACCCAATTAGAAGGCTAGTTTCTCCCCCACCACATTTCGTAACCACTTTAAGAAACATGCAAATTGTATGTAGGAAGTTAAGGGGGATACAGTATTCATCATGGAGTTATTTAAAGAAATCAAAAAAGAACAACCTGGTCCAACCCACAGCAAAGATTCAGTTCATTTATTGCTGATAAAATTCATTTGACCGCTAAGATGGTAATGCAAGAACTATGCTAGAAAGAGATGCCGGATATCACTTTAAAACAAAATGGTGATTTTGCCATGTCAAAAATACATTAGTGTGATGATCAATTTATCAAATACATCATTTTCTGATAAGACTGATGAAAGTGTCTCTAGCAATAGTTTGGGGTTGCTGTCGGTATATCATTGTTCATCAAAGTTTTATTTCAATATGATGCTCTGACCCCCTCCCCTAGAAAATACCAAAGGAATCTGCTAAGAAATGATAGCTAATCAGGATCTCTTCCATGCCTGTCACTGGGACTTTAGGTGGAAACAAACTAAATACAAGCTAGCAAGGCACTAAGTCAACATTATCAAATCCCCTATTCTTCATACACTTTAATCGGTCTTTCAAGTGACAATGAGACATGGCACAAACCAGCTTGAAAGGTACATTTTGTCAACCTCTCACGGGCTATTTTTTTTCTTCTTTTAGCTATTTTTCATTCATATGGATTTCATGGCTTATGGTCTGAAAATAGTATTATCTGTAACAGTTAACATTTATGAGTTTCACAAATCCTCGATGACCATTTTAACCAGGAATATAAGATGGGTTCAACCAAATTTGCCCACTATCCCTACTGGAGAGAAGTTCCTAATATATCTACAAGAATGTCTTGTCATTTCTTTCAACGATATAGAAAGCCATATGCTTCATTGACTCCGAACCCAGGACTTGACTCCAGTGGTGATCCTTTAAGACCACAAGGTGCTATTTCATTTCAGAAAGTTTTCTGTCTTTTTCTTAAATAACCTTTTTAAATTTTAAGGATATTAAAATCTCATATTATTTGTCACTCTGACATCAACAATAAAGTGATCGGAAAAATAGCCATTAGCAGTCATCTGGAAATGAGTCCAACTGAATAAAGTCAAGTTAAAAGTTATAGAGCGGTTCACGGAGGTGGTGAACAACACGAAAAAGAAATTTGGGGTCACTGAACTGGAGAGGGTATTTGTTACCTAACACTTATCACAGGAGATGTCTCTAAGAGAAACATTCTAGTACAGTTAAAGTTAAGGATCAGAGTGTATACTCTTCATCTCCTTAAATCACAGCCAAAGACACAACTCGGGTGCAAAAATGAAGAGGAAGGCAAATACTGCCATTCATATCAATTATACCCACAATAGGATACCTCGGGGTGCAATGCTTACTAACTGGTCAATGAATTCATAGTTTTTCTCTTCACTTCTGGTTGATACGTTAATGGCAACTCTTATTTCCCTTCATTCTTATTTCCGAGAGAAAAAGAAAGAAGAACAGCTGCAAATACCAAACAGGAAATGCACGCGTCAGTACTCACATGTTGTCGGTGTAAATGAACTGGTTCTTGGAGCTCCTTGAGTCGTGGGGGGCGGTGGCATCGTCGGCGGAGTCAGCCTCGATTGCGTCTTCACATCCACAGGTGAGTCTGGCATTGTGGAGTGCTTCTCAGTACGATCTGCGGGCGCCACCACAAACAGGTTAACTTTACTGTTTAAGCACCTCTGGTTTGTAAGTGAGATTTGTCTTTTTTAAGAGCAAGCCAACAGAAGAAGCGCCATATCTTCTATCGATAAAATATGCTTATCTGCTGAAGTTTAAATCAAGATTTTATCATCCAAACCCCACTTAAGAAGGTA
The DNA here is from genome assembly GCA_004026705.1 of Nesogale talazaci. Lineage (NCBI taxonomy): Eukaryota > Metazoa > Chordata > Mammalia > Afrosoricida > Tenrecidae > Nesogale > Nesogale talazaci. The sequence continues at coordinate 122,180 of PVJH01002924.1, forward strand.
CAGCACAGATGGCAGGACCTCATTTGTAACTGGGTTATATTATCCTCGATTGTTATTTCTGGCTTGGGCAGATGCTACCTTGGTAGTGTAACGTGCGACAGCACAACTTCACTGGAAGCTGAAGTCAACATTAGCAAGAAGGAGAAAATAGATGGGAAAAGAGGAAGATAATGAACCCCCTCATGACAGCTCAGAAATAACAAAAACCTGCATCTCTGTTAGGCAGGTGAAGTCCTGGTAGGAACCAGTTCTTTGTGACGATTTTCCCTAATACCTGCTGCCCCTCTTCCACGCTTTGTATTCTGTCCAATTGGATGATGTAGGTTATGTCTCCCAGAAACATCTCATTTTTTAAAATCCAGTTTTAAAAATCACCTTGACTATCTATGTACCAGATGCCATACAACGCAGTCATGCTACTAGTGACTTGATATGTGAGAGTTTAGGATCCACTATTTAAAAAACATGAAACCAATATTTCAATTCATGATTTCAAGCAAAGCAAGAATCCAGACCAAATTAAGAGCTAAAATGTTTTCCATAAAGCACAAGATAGGAGAAACTTCCTAATTATTTAATACTTACCATTTGTTTCAGTACTATTTATCAATCATCTACTACCTATCAATCGATCTATTCCCCTGTATTTTGACTCATTTTTCTCAATTTAAACTACTTAAGTAAAAAACAGATCACCAGTAAAAATGAGAAGCTTTTATGGCTAATGTTTCTAGATCCAAATGTCTATTAATATAAGTGTGCACTCCTAAATGTTTTGAGGGACTTCTTGAAGCTTTAAGCATAGCTATTTCATGCTTAGACTTACTGGTGATTAAAATAGCATTGCCTACCAAGAAGACACCCTTAAAGTGTTGGAGAACAAAGAGACCATTGTGAAGAGCTGGGTGTGCCTGACACAAATCATCGTGTTTTCCAACCCATTGAGGGAAAACTGAACACTGAATAAGGAACAACAAAGAGTTGCTGCATTTGACTTAAGGTACAGCTAAGCAGTCTTGAACATAGCACCAACTGCCAAAAGAACAAGCAAATCTGGCCTAGAAGGAGTGCAGCCAGAGGGTTCCATAGAGACAGGGATGGCCATATTCTCTCAACATGTTAACAGGAGAGACAAGACCTCGAAAAGGGGCATCATACTTGGTGAAGCTGAGGGGCAGCGGGAAAGAGGAAGACTCTCAACAGCATGGCCCAACACAGTGACTGAAACAAAGGCCTCGAACAGAAAAATTCTGAGGACAGCACAGGGCCAGACCGTACTTCATTGTGCGGTCTATAAAGTCACATAAACAAAAAAAAAAGAAAGAAAGAAACTTTTTTTAAAAAGGTCCCTATGCGTTGGAATTGATTTGACTGTACTTAACAACAGCAATATTTATATAAAGGTCCAGCCTGTGAAATACCATCAAGTCATAGTGAAAAATTCTCAAAATTATGAGGCTGAGCCCCGGTGGCGTAGTGGTTGTGCGCGGGACTGCGGCCCACTGGGTTGGAGGTTCAATTCCAGCTCCCAGAAGCAAAGGCTGTGCCTCCTACTCCCACCACCTGAGGGCAATGATGCCTAAAAAAAAAAAAAAATTCTCAAAATTATTCCCAAGTCCATTATTAAAAGAAAATTAAAAGTCTGATGTAACAATTCCAAATTTGACTCATCTTTGTTCATCTATTTCATAAGAATTGGGCTGCAATAAAGTGCAACATTTGAACTTCAAAATAATGCTTATAATATTGATAGGTATCATGTTTCAAATGTAGGGCTGATCGGCATAATACCTGTCAAGGGGATCTAAAAATCTAAATTCAAACCTTACTGTCATTCAATCCATTTTCTTCATAGGGTGGAGCAGAACTGCACCTTTCCATTTCCCAGACTGTAAGGCTTTAGAGGAGCAGACAACACCCCCCGTTTCAAATCTGGTAGGTTTGTGCTGTTTACCTTACAGTGAGTAACCTAGCTGGTAACCCACCATGTCAAGATGCAATAAAAGAATGTAATTATCCTCTGTAAGAAGATCCCCAGGAATGATCTAGTAACAGTTCTAGTATCTCCCTCCTAATCTCCAATGTTGATGACAACAGTATTAATAAAAAGGTACTGAAACAATGGCACAGTCACCAGTGGAGACCATTCTGACTTTTATCTCCCTGTTAAAAGCCTGGCTTCATATTGCTTCACCACACCATGTACCAATCTGCATCCCTAAGTCCCCCATCTAGATCATCACCCAACAGAGACAGCCTGAACACCACCTCCTCAACAGTTAAATTCATTGCACAATCTACTCACCTCAACCAACCTCAGCAACAAGGGAATAAATAGCTTTCCGCTTATGCTGCAGCTGAGGAAAGAGGTACAGCAGCAACTACAAGTCGCCCTAAATAAAGGCAAATATTTCTGTCATGCCAAGGAAGGAGGGATGAAGGGAGGCTTGCCAGAGTCTGCTGGGAGATAACAGTGGGAACCGCTGGTCCATCTGGTTTTCATTCTGCTAACACTCATGCTGAACTGTTGGGGAAGGGAGTCCAGAGCCTCAGATGTAAAGCACGTGGTTGCACAGACAGAGAAAGGAAGAGGGGGAAGTGGGGGGGGTGGGAGACTGGAGGACTGAGAGTAAGAATAACTAAAACAAGTGAAGAGAAAAGATGGAAAGTCACCGCAGAGGGAGAGAGGAGACGGAAGAGGAAGAGAGTTGCCCTCGGCAGTTTGCTTACAGGCAGCAAAAGGCAGAGCTCACAAATGATGATGCCGGCCCTCTGGCTTGTTCAACTCTGCAGAACAGGCCTCAAACTTTAAGCCACATTGGAAGCCTTTTTATCCTTTATCATTTTGTAATAGCCTCACTTAGTGAAAAATAAATGAACTATACAGTTAACAAAGTGTTTCCTCTTTGAATTCATTAAATGCTCTTTTTATGTTGATGTACTGCCTCGGCTTTCTTTGGGGGGGGTATTGATGTACTCATCATTTTTTAATGGTTTTGAATACTTTTGTTGATTGGCATCTGTAGCATTATGACTATCCATAAGAACTTTAATATTAACAGTAGTAATAGAGGTTGGTGGATTTTTTTTAATACTGGAAATGACATCAGTAATATAGGAATAATAACTATTGGGACAATGTTTAGCAACATGCCAGTTCTAACAGGAATATACATTCTAATTGGGATATATATATATATATATATATATATATATCTTTAGGATGTTGACATTAGCCATATTTCTGCAATGGTTAGTTTCACTGTGTTCAAATAGAGTTTCCACCCAGAGGTTCTACAAACCGGGACCATATGTAACTCATTCTGGACTGTTTGGTGCAATCAATCCAGGATGGAGATGGATGGTGAAGTAACAGGCCAGACCTAATCCATACACAAAAACCCTCTGGAGCAGAGAGATTTCAGATAAATTCAGAAAATGTGTTTTAAGTATGCTGAGCTCTGTTGCATTTGTTTTGGATTATTGAAAAAAAAATTTGAAACATATCTTCTTGAAACTTTTAGTGAACAGCAAAAGAACTATGATATAACCACAGAAATATTTCACTCCATTTCAAATGAGAGAACATATTAAGACCAATGTTAATCCATAATATTTCTAAATTCACAAGGATTATGCTGTTCTTGTATGTAATCTCTCTTCTTTGTTGCTGTAAGGGAATGCTGGTTATCTATCTATAAAGCAGGACCAATGAAAAAAATAAAAATAGAAAACCATCTCTATCCCCCTAGGTAGAAAAACCAGGTTTAACCCCAAAGTCTCACTTTACATTGACCACGTCGGGTGATTTCTAAATCAGACAATCCTCTCTATGTTATAGCATTCCCACTCACATGGTAAATATCCAACACACATGTAGTGAGGAGGGGTGATGTATGAAAGAAAATGTGACATATAGAAAAAAAATTACTGAAACCATTTTAATGTCCAAGCCAAGGCCAGGGTCTTCTAAAGGTGGCATGTTTTCATTTCCTTATTCTTTTTTTTTTCAGTGAAAAAAATAAAAGTATGGCATCACCTGCCATAGCACTTATTTTACTTTCAATTCCTTCAAGTAGTTCCAGATGCATCGTGAAGGTATGAAGAATGGATAGAACTTCTAAGTTTTCCTTACTATGCTGTTCTAGAGACGACACAGAAAGTTCAGTATCAGTGAATGATATCTTTTTCTATTAAAATCTTACATGCCAATTATAGTAGAAAACTTATCCGTATATCACAGATGACATGCATTCAGGAGAACTTTCTGGACAATGATTAATTATCAGTACAGGGTTATTCATAGTTGAGCAAGGGTTAATTAAGAAGTTTGTAGAGATAGACCAATAAAAGGTTTAAGTCAAAGTGACTACCCCTGAAGCCCAGGTACTATTAATGGAAAGCAGAAAAGGAGATGGACTGTAGGGAGAAACTAAACAGAGTACCAAATTAGATTTAGATTTCACTAGTAAAGATAGCAAATCAAGTACAAGTGAGAATCATTTAGTATCCTCAAAGTCTGAGTGTGAGATGTTACAATGGTGGCAGTAGTTGCTTCTGCATTCGATTCAGTCTTTACGATGTGACTGAGACTACTGCTTTAAAGTTCTGGTAATGTCCCTTCCAGTTGACAATGTTTGGGGAATGAAAAATGTGCACTGATCTTGGAAGCAAGAAAGAAAAGCGTAATGGAAGGATATTTGCACTAATTGATGAGCTTTTTAGTTAAGAAAGACTTGGTTTCATATATTGACTCTCGAGTCATCAGTGATGAGCTTCCAAGGAGGTCAGTTAAGCTAAGTCTCAGCAATTCTTATTTTGTAACAAATGAGATATGATCCTGTAAGCTCGATAGATGGGGCTCTGGTGGAGTAAAGGTTACACATTGGTCTGCTAACCATGAAGTCAGTGGTTCAAGAACACCAGGGAGAAAAATGATGCTTTCTACTTCTAAAAAGAGTTAAAGTCTCCAAAAACCACATGGGCAGTTGGGTTCTGTCCTGTAGCACCACTGTGCATTGGCATCGACTCAATGGCAGTGAGTTGGAGTTTCAAAATCTCATAGGTATGTGGTGGAAGGTTAAAAGGATCCAACAGTCCTGGTCCAGTGTTTAACTCATCTTACATACTCATACATTTTAACTTGATTTTCCTGTGCCTTCTGTCTAATGACCTAGCCCCAACTTTATTTCCAATGATCTTTTCTCAAGTCTATATATATTCTATAGATATAGGATACCATGGTGCTTCTTGGTTTTTTTTTTTTGTGATTCTTTTTCCTATTGTTGTTTCCTTCACCTAGAATAATCTGTAAAACCCCACGTGTTTTTCATGTCCAATAGAGATTGTCTATCCTCTTGTAGATATCCTCCAGTGGCTCATGCTTCAGACACAGAATATCTCTTTTAGTATTACCCAGTCTGTCTGTGTGATGATTTTTACACAGGTTTTATATCCCAAAACCAATGAAAATGGTTAACAATTTGTTGGCAACACTGTTCAGTGCCTTTTAGGGAAATAAACATGTGTAATCATGGTTCTCATAAGGATGGTTACGATACTAGCTTTCACAAATAGTCTTCCTGTACTACAGCCTGTTCAAAGAGATCAATCCCACTTGTGTAGCAAAGGACAAATACACTGCCAATGCAAACTTGCACATGCTTATGCCCTCCAGGGTAGGTCAGAAAGTATTGCTAGGAGGAATGAAATCTGGAGAAGGTGGATACGTAGGGTGGTACATTGAGGGGGGATGCAATGGGTGAGTTGAAACAAAGAGTATAAATTGTCAGATGTGACACTGATGACCTGCTCTGAAAATCTTCACCTAATTTGATCCAGGGATGAAGGTCTGGTTAAATCAGTGGGTTCTGAGGGGAACTTCTGGGCCAGACAAGTTCAAGACAGAGAGAGACAAGTTCAAGTCAGCAGAGAAAGCTATGCTAATCGATTTGGAGGTTTCAAAAATTGCAATCATGATAGGTTTTTTTTTTTTCCAAAGGACAGAGGGCAGTCATGGAGAATTTTCAGAAGAAAACTGAATGGATTAGTGAGAAAGGCCAGGAAGGGTTTGGAGGGTTTTTTTTTTTTGGGGGGGGGGCGTTTGTTGTATCTCCCTCCCACCCAAAATCACAAAAAAGATCCCAGCTCACTCCTTGAGGGTAGCAAGGATTGCTCTATGAAAATTTCATTGAGAAACTTTACCTTACCTATCCAAAAGTTGAATTCTTGCCCTTTCAGATTTCTTTTTTCCCCCCCAACTTAATCAATATTGTAAAAGAACACTATTTGAGTCCCTTAAGAATTCCAAAGGTATTGTCTGACATGGCACAGATCCAACAACCCTGAATTCTCCCGGGAAGGAGTAATGAAATGCAATCGCCGTCTTCAGAAATGTATAGATCTCCAACAGAAAACAGAACTCGATATCATAGAGTCAACTGTGCTTCAGAAGAGCGCTGTGGCACACTGTGTTGACAGTTGCGCTCCTGACTGACTGCAGGGTCAGCAGTTTGAAGCCATCAGCTTCTCTAAAGAAGGAAAACATAGCTTTCTACTCCCATAAAGAAGCTCACAGGAGCAGTTCGATCCTGCAGGGTTGCCATGAGTAATGACCTAGGCAGAGGATACATCAAGAAATGGTAGCTTCACATCTTGATATTTTTAAATAATGCTTTTTGAAATAAGGATGTCTATGATTTTTGAAAGAATACTTTTTTACTTATTCTTGTGTGTGTATAAGAGAGGTCCTAGTAACATAGTGAGTGAAGCTAACTAGAAGACTAGTAGTACAAATCCATTAATCACTCATTCAGTAAGAGAAAGAGGAGGAAGAGTGCTTCCATTAGAAGTCAAGGCTTCCTCTGCTCATGCCCTCCCTCAGTGCAAGGACACTTTCTTCTAACAACCTGACAATTCTGTGATATTCACCCTCCTGGCACAATCGCTGAAAACAAATTGGGTGCATAAGCAAATGTGGTAAACAAAGCAGATGGTGTCCAGCGATCAAAAAATATAGGGCCTGGGATCTTAAAGGCTTCAAGTTAAACAAGCAGAGAAGCAACAAGCCCACATGGAAAAAGCACACAAGCCTGTGTGATCATGAGGTATCAATGAAATCCGGTGACAGGCATCAGATGATCCCAAACAAACAAACATATTGCTGAGAATAAGGGTGGTTGAAGCAGAGACCCAAAACCTCTCTGTAGACAATGGGCCATCCCCTCATAAAAGAGTCACAAGAAGGGATGAGTCAACCAGAGTGCAGTATATCACAACCTTCTTCTGGTTCCTTGAGGCTTCCTCACCACCCACTATTATGACAGCCCCCCCACCGCCCCATCCTGCCTTGCACTGTGGCCTAGACTGGAGCATGTGCACAGGTACAGATTAGAACTCACAACACACAGAATCCAGGTGGGGAGAGGATTGGAAAAAGAGGGAACTGATCGCAATAATCAACACATAACAACCACCTGCTTCGCGCCCCCCCCCCACCCCTGGGAGATGAACAATAGAAACTAGGGGAAGGGAGATAATGGTCAGTGTAAGATATAAAAAATAATAATTTATAATGTATCAAGAAATCATGAGGATGGGAAGGGGGGGTAAGGAGCTGATACTAAGTGTTCAATAAAAAGTAAATGTTTAGAAAATAATGGCAACATATGTACAAATTTGCTTGATACAATTGATGTAGGGATTATTTTTAAGAGCTGTAAGAGCCCCCAATAAAATGATCTTTTAATTAAAATAAAAGAAGTCTCATCTTCAAAAAAGCCTGAAGAACAATTTTATTTTGTCCTGTATAATCTCTATAAGGACCCAGGAGGCACTGTCATCATTGGGCAGCAAATCTCAAGGTTAGTGGTTTAAACTCCATGACCACTTTGAGGGGTAGCTGCAGCTGTCTGGACCCACAACAATCTCAGGCTCAGAAACCTTACAGGAAGTCACCCTGCATCAGATTCCACAGGAAGGTGGGAGGGTTTGGTGTTTGGTGTTTGGTTTTACAGGGTTCTATGAATTGAGGTTGACCGGACAGAAGAGCAGAGCTTGGGTTGTGAGATGAATAAGGAAATATGGGTGACATACAATTTTTAATAATCCATTTTTGTTGTTAAAAATATATATCTCAGTGAAATACATGAATGGAGTTTCTAAAAGTTCATGGGAAAATTCCATTGCATTTTCATTCCGTTCTTCCACAAACTTTTTGAAGCCTTCTCATCCATTAATTCAAAAATGTCTACATGAATAATTCAGTGGAATTCACTACATTCTTCAAATTGCACAACCATTCTCACCATCCTTTTGCAAAGCACTCCTTCACCAGAACATAAACTCACTGCTACCCCGGACTCCCAGGTTTTCTATCTAGTCTTCCAGTGGCCGAGTTACCAGCAGGCTGCTCCGACATACAGTGAAACCCTTCAGGGCCAGACAACAGGGAAGTGGGGGAATGGAGACATCAGATAGTGTAAGATATGACAAAGTAATAATAATTTATAAATTATCAAGGGTTCCTGAGGGAGGGGGGAGTAAGGATGAGGAGTAAGAATGAGGAGTCACTCATTTCTACTCAAGTAGGAAGAAAATGTTTTGAGAATGATGATGGCAACAAATGGACAAATGTGCTTGCCATTCAATGGATGGATGGATTGTAAGTGGTATGTGCCCCCATCAAATGATTAAAAAATAAATAATAATTAAAAATAAAATAATTAATAATTAAAAAATAAAATAATAATTATAAATAATAAACCCTTCTGGGCCAGAACAGAACAAGGTGATCTTGGTTCTGAGGTGTCACAAGCGTTCTACCTCTGACAGGGTGCAATCTTGTCACTTTTTTCTTGCTTGTTTGTGAGGGAGGATGGGGAGGTTGGGGAGGGGGGTTGGCAGACCACGGGAAGCTCAGGGAATGGAGTCTTCTTCCTCTAATAGGTTTCCAGTTTACATGATGCCTGGCTTTTATAGGATTTACTCGTGATTCAAACCAGTTCCGTCATGATGAAGTGAAACTTGAACCCACCCAATTTTTAAGAATTTGAGTGATCTAGAAACTCACAAGAATGGGAACATAAAGGGGTCAAGGCTATGGAATGAGATTTGAGAGAGATTCCAGGAACCCTTTCAGGAGGCTGAGCCAGGCCCTTGTACTCTTGCCGGGACTTTGGAGAATGACACATCTTCAAAGGAGTACAGCAAGCCACCGTTTTTGAGCTGGACACTGAACTATAGCTGTTATGCAAGATATGCACTCCCCTTTGTTTTTCAAAGGGAACATAAAGCTTATTATGGGGTTTATACAGTCCTTTTTCCAATTCTGGTAGCATTGCAATTCATCTACCTTTAAAAAATCCAGGTCTGCTCTCGTATTACTTTCTTACCCATTACTGAACCTTGTTGAATAGGTTCAGAAGCCTGTTTTTACTGTAGAGAGTTCCTTAAAAGAGAATTATTTCTTGATAAATTAAATAAAACTACTCTTTGACTTAAGGGAGATGTTGTAAAGTATTTTTTATTTAAGTTTTACTGATTATCTCGAGGCACTACTTTTGGGGAGCATCCACTCTCAATGGCACCAAAATGTCTGGATTCCATGAGGATGTAAAATTCTGTTCCATAATTTACTTCTTTTGACCAAAGTATTGTTCACCTAAAAGGCCACCACCTGCCCTATGTGTCTTATCATAAGTGTGCTACAAATATTGTTACTGCTGAGACACAAACAAGCCCATATGGATTCACTGTGTGAAAACCTTTAAGAGTGTGTAATATTGAGGGACTCTCCTGGAAGGGAGAATGGAGAGGGACTATTACGAAGGAACTTAAGAGGTTCTATGATATAAGCTAAGTTTTTAAGCTTATATTTTACTCTGCAGACTATCAGATTGCGTGCTTCCCCAAGTGTTTTTACATCAGGGTTTTCTGTCACTTCAAGTAACTTAAGTAAATGGTCTTTATATAGAATCCCTTATTACTGGGGTTTCTCCATGACTTTATAAGGCAAGTTCCCTAGCCTGTTCCTCCCCTACTCTGTGGTCCGGTCACAACAAAGGGGTTGCCATGTGCAGAAGAAGCCATGTTCTGTCATGCTCCAAAATCGTGCCATTTTCTCTGCCTCAAAAAAAAAATGCTCTTCCCAACCAAACTCTGACTAAGCTTTCAAGATAAAATTCAAATCCACTCTCTTTCACAGAAGTATTTCTCATCATCCCTGTTAAGCAATAGTTTTTTTTTGGTAAATATTTTCATAATATTTCTGGTTGGAACCCACCCAAAAATGTTTTTGTTTTCTCTTCCAGTCTCATTAGACTGTAAAAAAACAAAGAAGCAAAAAAAAAAAAAAAAACAAGAAAGAAAACAGGTAAGATCTTACTTATATGGAGTCAAATGTGGGAATCAGAATGAGTAAGATGAGTCCAATTTGAATTTTGGAGCCCACATTTATAAGTGATATGACCTTGGACAAATTACAATTTTGAGAGACCTATTTTCACAGCTTTATTATTTGAACACTTTCTACCTCACACTTGCTGTTGGTAAGTACCATTAATTCGGTTCTGACCCACACAAACCCTGTATACAACAGAACAAAATACACCAGCATCCTGACTTACAACAAGAGGCTGAAAAAAGCATCAATTCAAAATATCTATTTTCCATTTAATTAATTGTACGATTGAGATTATATAGCTTGGAATTTACAGTATTAATGGGTGCTATAATTTTGCTCCTTTTGAGATATTTTAAATATCTTCATCCTGCCAAGGGCAAAGTTGTAATAAAAGTTCCTGTGTTCATTATGGAAGAAACACATAAGGGTATCAAGAAGACATGAGTGGTTATTGATTTCCTTAAAATGGCATTCATTGAGGCTACACACCCTCATCTCCTCAATGTCAAGGACAAGATACTGGAGGAAGTATGTGGCATAAAGTTAGATTGTAAAGGCTAAGGAGAAACAGATCAAGAAAATTCTTGTTTGCTAGCTAGCTTATATTATTATTATTATTATTATTATTATTATTATTATTATTATTATTATTTGAGTGAATGTCTAAAAAGCAAATCCCATTTACCATCACTTATGTTCACTTTATGCTATAGTATAAAATCCCCCAAATGCAATATCTCCTGTTCTACTTCCTTCCTCCCATCCCTCTTTCTTTCTGAATCTTGTCCACCTCTGGAACTTGGCCTCTGGCAAACCTTTAGTAGTCTTTTGAAACTAGACTGTTCTCCCCTTTCCTTTTACTTAGGACTAAAGTAGTGCTAGGGAGCCCTTGTGGCCTAGTGGGGTTTTGTGTTGGGCCACTAATCAGAAGATCAGCAGTTTGAAACCACAAGCTCTTTCCTGGGAGAAAGATGAGACCCTCTCCTCTAGTAATGATTTACAGCCTCAGAAACCCTGTAGGGTCAGGAAGAATCAGAATCAGCTCAAGGACAGTTCAGTTTTTTTAAGTGAAAGGAGTCCTGGGGGTGCTCTCAGGAACATGTTGGATGGCTAATAACCATATTTTCTCTATTTTCATAGCTCTTGTTAAGCTATGATCCCATGTCTTAGACATCAATGAAGGAGCTCTAAGGCTTAATGGCAATGTGTATCTACCAATCTAAAGTCAGTGATCTGAATCCATCAACAGCTTCACAGGAGGAAATAAAGGAGGGGTGACACTAGCTCATGAAAAGATTGCAATCTCAAAAAAAAAAAAAAACAACAACCCTAAGAGGCAATTGAACTATGTCTTCTATGGTCTCAAACGAGTACAAATGACCTCAAAGGAATGCAGATGATTGATCCACACACAGACACCTTATACATATATAAAACACATTGCTTGATTTTGTCACCAAAATAGAGAAATTGAAGGACTTGGCCAAATTTGCACAGATAAAGGCTGATGTGGTATTCAACTCCTACCCCACCCCACATCTAGTAACATCAATTGAAGTCCTTTCCTTTCCTGAGATCTTTATCTTCTGAATGGAAGAAGAAAAATGACACCACTACAGTGAAACAAACCGTGATGAGTGAAGAAAAAAATCTAGTACAGATAAAGAAGCTAAGAGGATAGCATAAGGTCATTCTACCACTGTAAATTTCCTCGTTCTACTAAATTTCATGAGCTAGTGCATTTCTGTAATTCCTACCTTACTATAGATCCCAAGCCAAGTACTCTCTCCTTTATTTAAAGTCCCACCTGAGTTGAGTTTATTGTAAAATCAGACTACTGCCTAATATACTGCTGAAATATAACATCAAGCCTCTTTCTCGAGTGTCTTTGGATTTTTAATCCAAAGAAACACTTGTGTTCTTTACACTCTACAGCTTTGCAATGTCTGACAGTTTACTACTTCCTTCTCTTGAAGGACTAGGGTCCCCTGATTTTCATGATTCTAAACTTCCCTTCATTTTAATCTGGTGTCCTCTAGCTGCTCCTTCTGGATTCCATTCAAGGATGTTCCTCAACTTTCATGAAAATTGTTAGTCTATCCACTGAGGTTGATTCTTCAACTTTTCCCTCCACATCCTTTCTCCAAATGACTTCATGTACATTCTAGAGATTTTAAAGAACGTGGGGTAGTTGCTGTATACCAGATCTGCCGAGATTTGGCCAAGCCATTCAATTTCTCTATTTTGGTAACTAAATTTTAAACAATGTATTTTTTAAATCATTTTATTGGTGGTTCATACAACTCTTATCACCATCAATACATACATCAATTGTATGCAGACCACATTTACACATTTGTTGCCATCATCATTCTTGAAACATTCTTCTTCTACTTAGGTCTCCAGTATCAGCTCCCCATCTTTCCCCTCTCTCCTCCCTCTCCCTCCCCCATGAACCCTTAATAATTTACAAATTATCATTATTTTATCATATCATCCACTGTCCAATGTGTCCCTTCACCTATTTCCTTGATGTACCCACCCCAGGGAGGAGGTTATATATAGATCTCTGCAATTGGTTCCCCCTTTCTACTCCACCTTCCTTCCACCCTCCCGGTATCACCACTCCAACTTATAACAAAATTTGAACTCGAAATGTGTCTTCGCTACAATCATTTGCATGATATCTTTGTTATCCACTATCTCTTACCTGGCCCATTCAACTACCCATCAGAAGAATGCCTATGTTGTTCATCTCTGATTCACTCTCAGAATCATATGTAGATAATGTACTCCAAACCACAATAATGTTATCAGAGATCTTGCCCTTCTCCTCTTACTAGGCTTCTGATACTTTTCATAACCTCAGCATGAAGTTCAAAAGGAAAGCCTACTGCTCTCAGTCAATTCCAACGCACAGGAATCCTAGGACAGAGTAGAACCCACTAATAGATTTTCCAAGACTAAATGCCTACAGGTGCTGACAGCCTTATCTTTGTCCTGTGGAGCTGTTAGTAGGTTTTATTTATTTATTTATTTATTCTTAATTTATTCTTGATTGGAATTTTATACATATCTAATATATTTCCATAGTCCAATCACACCCAGTAGAATTGTACAATTGCTGCCCAAATCAATTTCCACTGCTGCTAAGTTTTAACTGCTAACCATGCAATTAGAAGCCCAAGGCTTAACCAACCCATTATGCAACTAGTGAATCTTATGTGCCACAGAGAGCACAGAAAGATCTTTGTGACCTATCAGCTCCTGTAATTGTTCCAGGTCTGTCTCCCCTTATCCTATCCAACTCCCCATGCCCACCTCTGATCTCCATACACAAGTATTGTAGTTCTCTAAAATCTGTTTCCTCAGTTTTCTATATATACTAAATTCTTTTCCAAGAAAACTGTTCACCCCACTCTGCCTAGTTAAGTCCATCATTCCTTTAAAATCCCATTCAGGGGTCACTTCTGCAAGAAAACTTTTGCTGATCACCTTCCTTTCTCACCTTGCGTGCTGTGTCCCAATCCTGCATAATATTATCTAGAATAGCTCTCACAATATCATCCACACCATATTAGTAATCAAGGAGTCCTTGTGGCACATTGGTTCAAGCGCTTGGCTGCTAACCAAAAGGTCAGCAGTTTAAACCAACCAGCCCCGCTCAGGGAGGAAAGGCCTGGCAAGGTCCTCCAGAGCAACTTGTCTCGGTGACACTGAATCACACACACTGGGTTATTCTGAGTCAGAATCAACTGAGTGGTCACTCTGTCAGTGGCCTCTGATTGATTTAAAGACAATAATGACACCTCATTTTTTTTCATATTTTCAGCACTTAGCACCTTGTCTGCACAGAAAATGCTCAATGAATTCACTGTATTAAAACAGTAAATCTTACTAGAATGTCACAGGCCATACCTCAACCTGGAGATCCTTAGACTTTCAAGAGGCATGATCGTTTTCTTTTATAGTGATATATGTCAATATTTTTCCCCATTCTACACTCCAGAAATATTAAACCACCAAAGATAAATCTAGGAAAGCACTAGTAAATTATTTGATTCACATGCTAAAAAGCCTATCAGTAATTGTAGTCTAGTTCCTAAGGAACTTTTAACTTATTAGGTTATAGAAGGGGACTTTGTAAAGAAGCAGGTTATACACACATAATAGAGGGTCTCCAAAAAACCTCTTTTTGATTATACACAGACACAACTGAAACAAAAAATATTACATCATAAATAAAAATTCCACGCCAGAAATGAAAATCGCACAAGCTTTTCTGTTGCTTATCTCTACATGGTGGTATAACAGAATTTGATACTTTCTTCTTTTTCTCATATTTAAATGTTTTACAATGAGTCTGTTTTATTCTTATAAGTAAGAAGAGGACTAAGAGCAGCAACAACAAAAGCCTTTTAAGATAAGTTATTTTAAATCAACATTTTTGTCAAGTTCACTTTGTGTTTTAGCACATTTGCAATTTCAATTAGAAAAGGCACTACATATCTCCCTATTTACAAAAAAAAATTCATATAATGTGGCCAAGGTCACAAAGTCAGTCTGATTCATTGGCCTTATTAATTAGCATCTAAAACGAATGTGATTTTTACACACAATCTGACAACCTGGAAAACAGACCAAGACAGCAAATGTTAAATTGATAGCTAATACAGTACTAAGAAGTGAGCCTTTCAATATAGTAGCCAATAGTCACATGTGGCTCTTCAAATAGAAATGTAAATCATATTTCCTCGGAAACCCAAGTTATATTTCAAGAGATCAACAGCCATAGATCCTTGGGGGCTGGTAGCAACCAAATTGGAGAGCTCAGTCATAAAAAATGTGTACCATCCCAAAGGCATAGTGAGCAATTCTGTACTGAATAAGGTAGCCCTAGTTGCATAGTGGATTATACATGGGCTACTAACTACAAGGTCAGTGGTTCAAAACCATGAAGGGTTCTATAAGACAAAGATGATGCTTTTCACTCTCATAAACCCATGAGGGCAATTCTACCCTGCACTATAGTGTTTCTATGGTGAGTTTTGTTTTTCTCTTATATTGACTAAGATTAAGAAAGAGTAGGAAAAAGGACCTGCTGATCTAGTTCCAAAAAAATTGATGAATATAATAAACTTCATGAATTCTTCCAAAATATTGTCTTCTGGTTGGAATATTGATAGTATGACTTGGAGAAAGAACTCTCTTCTCTTGATTAGTGTCAACCTTAGTGATGTCTGTGGAGCAAAGTTTTCATCTGGGAGCAGTATTTGCTGATGTGGCACCATTTAAAACAAGAAGAAACACTAATCATACATCAATGATTTGAAAATGAAAGGTCAGAATACCAAATCTAGGTTAAACCAAAATCTTAATGAATGATATCCCAGGCATTTCAGAAAAACCAAATTCACTGCCACTGACTTGATACCAATTCACAGTGACTCTAGAAGACAGGGGAGAATTGCCCCCAAAAAATTTCTGAGAAAATGTTGAAGTTGCCAAAGATTTCATTTTACTTTGATTTACAATCAACTCTCATGTAAGCAGAGTCAAAAAATCAAATGACATATTGTATTGAGAAAATCTAGTATAAAATACTCCTCTAAAGTTTTTTAAAGCAAATATGTCATTATGAGACTCAGGACGTGCCTGGCCCAAGTTATAGCATTTTCAACTTCCTCATATGCTCCTGAAAAGTAGACAATACCAATGAAGACTTTGTGAGAAATGATATCTTTAAACTATGGTGCCAGCAGAAAATATTGAATGCAATATCCACTACACATGAGTGAATAAATCTGCCTTGGGAGTCTCACATATTATCAGGGGGTACCAATCCTCAAAGGCATATTACTGGTAAAGTTGCAGGTCAGTCAAAAATAGGAAACCCTTACTGAGACGACTTGACAGACACTGCAACAACTGTGAGGATGGCATAAGACTAGACAATTTTTCATTCTTTGGAATATCGTATCAGTATGAGTCACAACTGACTGGTGACATCACACAACAGCAATAAAAAACTGAATAACAGCTTTGGACTAAGCTTTGTGGCAGGAATTCAATGGTAGCAAAGAATGAGAGGGAGACCTTTGGTCACCATTCTAAATACCTCCCACTTCTCATTTGGATCTTTTACTTGCTCTTCAGGGGAGTTTTTTGTCTGAGATTTCATGATGATGGTTATGGGGTAGGGAAAAACTAAGCAACATGAAGACTAAGGTAAGTGAAATATAACATAGTTGAAATATAAGATATATGAGATGCAGACAAGTTGTCACCTCTGGGGTAAAAGTGCTAATGAGAACAAGGGCAAGCAGTCCATCCAAGAGGAAGCATGTCAGCAACTGATCTGAAATCAAAAATAATAGTTTGAAGGAAAAGAATCATGTCCAACTCTCACTAATTCTGGAAATATAGCTTCAAATGTTGTTTGGATATTTCTACATACTTACCTATATGTGCTGCAAATATAACCATGTATATAGCAGAGCATTCAAGGGGATAAAGCTATGAAAACTTGTTAAACTTGAGAAACTAAGTTACTGGATATGGAAATTTAAGACCAGGGTCTCAAGGGAATATCAAGATGAAGCGACATAATATATCCCAAATAAACAATATGCTGCATCCCACTAACCTACTCTGGTGAGTACCAACTAAATTGTATCCTTGAGAGCTTGAAAACTAAGACTCAACTACTGAGCTCTGCTCACCTAGAGAAATGAAGATTGGTCACAATGAAAACCTCAAGGACTCAGAGGTTGACTGGAATATGGGAACTGCAACCTCCACTAGCCTAAGACCAGAACTAGATGATGCCACTTGGCCACCACTACAGGATCACAATAGAAGGCTCTGGATAGTGTGGGAAGAAAACATAGAACAAAATTCAAAATCACTATAAAAACCAAACTTATTGGTCTGATGCTGTGGTAATTACATAATTTATTGTCAATTTGAGACTTATGAAGGAAGGGAGTGGAGGTTAGCTTTTTAATCAGGTTGCAGTTTCATGACCTCATTTGGAAGCACTAAGGAGATAAAGCGTTCATTGAAGGTGGGACACCGGTGCACTCCCTATAAGCCATTGCTGTGGAAAAGACACATGGAACTACTCTAAAGTCCTGGAGCTGAGGCAGCCATGTGGAGACTCCTGCCAGGGTTGAGATTCCTCTACCACCACTGGATCCACCCCATGGCCTGTGATCTTCCTGCATTCAGTGTGCATATCATGAGTCTGAAGAGGACTTTACAGATCGGTATAGGCCATATGGAGTAATATCAGACTTTTGGACTTGATCTGAACTGAACTGGAATGTTTTCTTAATATTCAATTGCTCTTGTATATAAAGTTCTTTCTTATGTGTCTATGAATTCGTTTCTCTTGTCAAGCCAGACTAACACAAATGGAGATTGGTGATTCCTATAAACAATGACCATTAGAAAGCTCTTTAAACCTGGAAACCATGCATACTCTCTAGGAGATTTACCTTTCAGCCAAACAAGGGGGAAGCCTAAAAAGTGAATAACAATAATGGAGAGCGTGTTCATCAGAAAACCAACCATATAACACCAAAACAGCAGTATTTACCTTGCAAATATATTCAGAAAGTAGAAGTATGGATAAATAGAAAGAGAGAAGCAGGGAGAAAGTGGGAAGATGCCATTGTATCAAGTGGACTACAACCGATATCACAAAACAAAATGTGTACACATTGTGTAATAGGAAAACAAAAATGTGGGACTTCATATAAATAACAACGAGAATTCCCCTTCTCTTATTCCATAGTATTTATCAAGCTGCGATATAAGATATTTGTCCTGTATGAAATTTTTATCATGTTTATAGCATGCATATTTACCCAAACAGAAGGCAGAAATCTTTGTTTTGATAACGTTCACTTCCATTATATATACAAGACTAACCAGATGAGTAGACACTCAATAAAGATTTGTCAAATGAATGAAGCACACATGAAAGCAAGCCAAGTTTCATAGGATGAGACTCTACCACAGAGAAAATCAGCCATAGACATAATTAATAGCTCTGTCATTATCCAGAGTAGGGGCCAAGATGAGCAGGGCAGATGTGGTAAGTGACAGAAGTATTTTGTGGCTAGGTGCAGCTGAATCATTACCAACTCACAGTGACCCCATGCACAAAAGAGCTCTGTCTGGTCCTGTGTCATTCTCACTCTTACGCTTGAACCATTGTCGTAGCCAGTGTGCAAATGTCCTACATGCTAGACCCGGAAAAAGGTTGTTGTTGCTGTTGTTGATGCTACATGCTGCTGGCTCAGTTTGTTGTTTCAGTTCTGAATCAAAGGGACCCAAGAGAGAACAGAACAAAGCACCACCCAGTCCTACACCATTATCACAATTGTTTTTATGTTTGAATCCATTGGCCCAACCACTATGCCAATCTATCTTACTGAGGTCTAACTCTTTTTCATTGCCCTTCCCTCCAATTTATCAAGCATGATGTCATTTTCCAAGGACTGGTCTAAAATAGACTAAACTAGAAATAGTCTACAGCAGATAGCAGTCAACCAATTTACTCATTTTTAGACAAAGTAGCCTATTTGACCACTATGAAAAGATAAAGTACTATACACATTAACAAACTCTCCAAGGTGGCTCCAGATAGAAAAATCAATAATTACATCGACCATGAGAAGATTTGCTGATCAAATGTACAGCTGCATCCTCCAGGAACTGTTGTAGTCCATTCTAACTCATGGTAGACCCTATGTGTCAGAGTGGAACTGGACTCCATAGGTCTTCCAAGGGTGGCGTTGACAGAAAGATAATGCCAGATCTTTCTTCTGCAGTGCCTCTGGAGAGGCTCCAGCTGCCAAGATTTTAGAAAGCAGATGAGCACATTAACTGAGGGCACTAATGAAAGACTCTTATTTATACGTCTCATTCCCTTGGAATGGTTCCCATTCCCAGCTGTTTCTCGTTTAAACTGGTGTCTACATACCCTCCTTCAACCAGGAGGTCTCCGTTTATCCGTCTTCAGCACTTAGGTTCTGTGTAAAACTCACTTGCCAACAGGGTATCCCTCATACAATAAACAAAAGTTTGGAACCTCCGGAATGGCCAACAAGGAAGTAAGTACTAACTGATTATTACAAGAATAGTAAGGAACAACAAAATAACCTAAACACACATAAAAGCAATTCCTACTTATATAAAGCTCACAGCAACACAGAGGCATGGCAAAAAAGCAAAAACAAAAGGTGTTGTCATAGAATTGACTCTGAATGGCAGTGACCCTACAAAACAATAGAACTGCTCTAAAGGCTTTCCAAAGAGACATTGTTATGTAGGCACACTGTCACATCTTTCCCCCAGCAAAGCAGCTGGTATTTTCAAGCCACAACCTTTTAAGCTAACACCCAAGTGCTTAACCACTGTACCATTTGAGCTCCACCATCACACAAACACACCAAACAACCAAGCAGTGATCGCACTCTGACTGGTAACAAACCTACAGGACAGGGAAACATTGGCCCAAAGAGTGCCCACCACTATAAGTCTTTTCGGTAGCAGCTGCCTCATCCAAAGGTTTGAACCACTTGTTGCCCTTTCATTTCACATAAGGCTTTATCCAAGGCATCCACAGGGCTTCTCACAGGGGCCCATATATTGAACATAACCAACATGTAGCATTCAAATGCAAAATTACCTATCATTCTGGACAGTGGGGAAAAAAAATCACTAAAGATTGATTCAAGCGTTCCACAATCTTGAGCACAGATAGTTTATACTCCAGTAAGGAAGATCATTGAAGCATTGATACAATTGAAGTGCAGTGTTGCTGAGGAATACTGAAAGTACTGTGGATTGTCCAAAGAACAAACAAAGCTGTCTTGCAAGAAGTCCAACCAGGATGCTTCTCAGAAGCAAAGATGGAGAGATGTTGTCTCACACACTTAGGGCATGTTTACCTGGAGAGACTGCTCAGTCAAGAAAAAGATCTGCCAAGAACCTGAGGACCCTCAAATCAATGAAATGACCCGAAGGCTGCAACAATGATGGTGAGCATGGATAGGACTGGGCAGTGTTGCTTCCCTTGCACACAGGGTTGCTATGAGTAGGAACCGGCTTCTCGGTGCCTCGTGACACCATGATACATTTGTTTCTAGTTAACATTGAAAGGAGCTTTGGAGGAGTTTTGGAGAGCTGCTGCACAGAAAGCTGGCATATACCAATCAATGGACCAGTTACAATGATCTAGCAGTGATTCTCAACCTGTAAGTCATGACCCCTTTGGGAGTCGAACAGTACTTTCACAGGGGTCACCTGATTCCTAACAGGAGAAAAATTACAGTGATGAAGAAACAATGGGAGCAATTTTGTGGGTGGGAGGTCAGGACCACACGAGGAACTATGCTAAAGGGCTGCAGCATTAGGAAGGCTGAGAACCCCTGAACTAGAGAGTAGTTAGTCGATCAAGGAGAGGTGTGAGGGCATAGACCCGCTACATGAATGAATCCCAGGTCAACAACTACAAGAAGCTTATGTGGTATTCTTTGAATGTAATTGCATATTCCCTTTTTTGTAAGTACCATTTAACATGCTATATGTAAAGGGGAAACCCTAGGAGATTTTATACAGTTGAAAAATAACCTCAGTGTTATGGGGCTAACTGGAGCAAACAGTAAGAAGAAGAAAGAGGCAAATGGTTGATGTTAATGGATACCAGCACTGTCCAGGGCAGTATCTAGACATGAATGAACCTTAAGCATAAAGGTGGCTATTCTAATAGGCAGGAGGAAGAGGGCATTTTAAAAGTCTTAGACAAATCCACATAATCTAGCAACAAAATAAACAAGCAAGGAGGAAATTAAGAGATCAGACTCACTGTCATGAAGTCAAGTCTGACTCAAACTAACCCTAATAAAGCAGGGGAGATCTGTCCTTGTGGGTTGCCTAGACTTCTCGGGAGTAGAAAGTCTCGTCTTTTTGCCAAGAACCAGCTGGTGCTGTAGAAGTGCTAACCTTGGGCTTAGCTGCCCAATATGTAATGCACTATGCCATCAAGGCTCCCAGAGATTAAAGATCAAAGGCAAACTCACTGCCTGTGTCACTGCCTGTGTGTTCATACTGACTGCTAGCGGCCCTGTAGACCAGAGTCGAACTGTCCCCGGGAGGTTCTGAACTCTTTCTGGGAGGAGAAAGCCCTGCCTTTCTCCCTCCAAGTCGCTGATGGAGGTACATCGTGATGTCTGAAACCAAAACACAAAGGTCAGTTGCCCAGACGTTCCAGGGTCTCTTTTCATTGAGGAAAAGAAAGCAGAATATGTTCAACCTGAGTTCCAGTGAAAGGAAGGTATCCCTTCAACACTGTGCCGTTCATATATAAAACATCACAAACATCCTACACCTCTCTCCCACATGTGCTACCACGGAATCACGCTCTCTCTTAGGAATAGATCTTCATCATCACCACCCTAGGGAACCACCATCACCTCTCACCTGGACTTTGCAGCATCGATTTTCTTTTTGGTAATTTCTCATACCACATTGCCATATGTTTAACAACCGACACATAGAATACATACAGGTTCAAAATTGTCTCCAAAAAATTAAATTTCGTCTCATTCAAAACCCCTGTGAGGGAAGGGAAGTTCAGGGTCAGACCTGCAGGGAGCCTTAGGGAGCGAGAGCACTAGGGATGTAAGCACACCATAGAATAGCCAGCCATGGTAGAGACAAAGGGCAGCATTTACTGCAGGATCAAGTCCAAAAGGTTAGGAAAGATGGAGGAAGGGAAGAGTGAAGACAAGGGGGAAGCGGAATCAGTGATGTTACACTGAAGGACTGACAATGAAGGAGACACCACCTGCAGGACTTGTCGAATGTAAAATTGATGATCTTCTCTGTGGACCTTCATCTAGTTCACAAGAAAAACTTTTAAAAATAATCTATATTTTTGGGCTGAGCCCCGGTGGTGTAGTGGTTGTGTGCGGGACTGCGGCCCACTGGGACGGAGGTTCGATTCCAGCAGTGGGGCTGGGCCGCGTACTCCCGCCACCGAGAGCAGTGATGTCCCCCCCCCTAAAAAATCTATATTTTTAACTAAATTTTGAACAGATCGGACGAGTGAACCATGAGCGAAGTGCCACACCAACTGATTTAGAAGTTGGGACATAATTCACTGTGTTTATCTAGCTCATTGCTGCCGAATCAATTCTTACTCATGGCACCACTGTCGGACACAGGAGTGAATAGACACAAACTTCACTGTCCTCAAGAACTTCATATTGTAATGCCCTCATCAAGTTACTTTCCTATTTAAAATGCCTTGCTGGTTTATCATTACTCTGAGGATAAACTCCAGAATCCTTTAAATGACCTACATCTTAGATAGATTTATCTAGATAGGCTTAGTCTCTGCTTACCACCTCTTATCACATCTTATCCTTCATTGCTTTCATCAGTTCACACTTCATCTCATACCTTGGGGCCTCTTACTAAGCCTGGAAATCTTGGCTCAGAGCAAATCCCCTCACACAAGGAAGGCTTTATCGATTGTCCAACCCACCCCTCGCTCCTGCTTCTTGTTCTGTGCTCTATTTTTACCATCCAATATTTCAATTGAAGGTTTACTGCACCTACTACAATTATATAACTATTTGTGTACCTAACATCTCTCCCTAAAGACACTCGATTTTTCTGTGGGGCAGAGATACTCCATCTATGATACCAACCCATTCCAAGCAGAGTTGTTGCTCTGCTCCAGTTCATTGCCATCCAGCTAGCCCCCACTCTTGGTGAGTCCACGTACAGCAGAAGGAATCATGCCTTGGTCACTATCATTTGGATTTTCATTGGCTTAATTTTCAGAGACAGGTTGCCAGGTCTTTCTTTTCAGTCTCAGTCTGAGAGTGCTGCTGAAATTTGTTAACGTGGATGATGTCATTAGCATTTGAGACACTAGAAGCATAGCTTCTAGTTTCACAATAACATGCAAATCACTGTATATCTGTCAGACAAACTGGTAGCCTAATATCTAGTATTAGGGTACTTCAAAAAGTTAATGGAGAATGGAATTAAATTGTCAAAAGTAAACTTTTTAACTGAAAAAGACGACAATAGGAATTTTTCCAATAACTTTTTAAAGCACCCTCATGAGTCAGTGTTAGATCATTTTTGTAAATTCTATGAGACATACAGATTTAGTGATTACATATAGGTTAGAAATACAGAAATGGAGGTATAAGTAGAGCAAAACAGTTGGACTCATTATTCCCTTTAGAAGGCATTTTAAAGTATGATCGAAAAAATGAAATAATGGTACAAATAATGAAAGCATTCTCTTACATTTGTATTTCCTTCTCACTCCAATGGGACTCCCATCAACCCTATGCAAGCCACCCCAACAAAGGTACAAACTCTTTGGTCATATTTCTAAAAGACAATGCTCTGTCTGTAGCTACTTGACCTCGTATTGCCATTTGATTTGTTTGGCCATTCATCCTTTCCTCCCATGGCAACAATATTCTAGCTATTGCTAGACACTGCAAGGATTTCTCTTATCCTGGCCTCCTCTCCTTCAATAACTCACCCCACTTCTGAACTGGCAGCCTGCCTTCTGGCCTCTGGAAGAGACCTTCTCCTTTCATGGCAATACCTCCCAGGAGTGACGCTCTCTGGGGGAGAGGGGGTATGTCAATTAATATATCTAACTACATAACTACTCTGCCTGGATAGCCCATGATTATTACAGTATCCTCTAGTTAGAATCAAGTCTGCTAGCTTACTTTGGAAATTTGTGCCTTCTCTCCTAATCTAATCACAGATGATAATCATCATGTACTTAAGTTACAAAGCTCCAAATCATCCTAGACTCTCCTTTATCTTTCACTGCCCTTCTGCGTCTACTTCTATATTCCCTTAGGATCCACCCTTGGTTCACTCTGGCCAGGGTTACAGAACCAAACGCATTGCCATCAATGTCAATTCTGGTTCATAGGACAGAATAGAACTGGGCTCATGGTTTCTCAGACTGTAACTCTTCTTAGGAATAGAAAGCCTCCTTTTCCTTCTAAAGGGGGCCTGGTAGTTTCAAACAGCTGACCAATTAGCTGTTAGCAACAGTTAGCAACCCAATTCATAACCACTATACCACTAGAGTTCCTTCGGGACTTCAGAGGAACCACCAAAACCCCAATCCCACTGTCATCAACTCATAGCGACTCTACCTAGAGTTTCTGAGGCATTGTAAATCTTTTTTTTTTTTTTGGGGGGGGGGAGCATCACTGCCCTCTGGTGGGAGAGTGGGAGGCCCAGCCTTGCTCCTGGAGAGCTGCTGCTGGATTTGAACCGCCAAGTAGGTGGGCCACAGTCCCGCGCTAAACCACTACGCCACCGAGGCTCAGTGAGGATTTGTAAATCTTATACAGGAACATACTGCCTCATCTTTGTCACTCAGAGTTTGAACTACTGACCCTTCAGTGAGCAGAGTACCAGGGTTTGACCTCTAACCTTGTTTTCTCTACTTTCAAGACTTCTC
The DNA here is from genome assembly GCA_004026705.1 of Nesogale talazaci. Classification (NCBI taxonomy): domain Eukaryota; kingdom Metazoa; phylum Chordata; class Mammalia; order Afrosoricida; family Tenrecidae; genus Nesogale; species Nesogale talazaci. The sequence goes on from PVJH01002924.1 coordinate 147,115, forward strand.
TGATCTAATTCCTTCCTGATATTAGCCACCTGAACAATACTCTCAAATGTGAATTTCAGTTAATCTGCATAAAATAAATTTCATATCCTTTTATGATTATGAAAGTTATCACAATGAAAGATTAGGATCTTTATCTTTTCAACTCTGTCTCTCAGCTCTAATATAATGACCTGTCAAACATTATGTTAAATAGTATACTTTAACCATATAAAATTTATTAGATCAATAATAAAAAAGTGAACGATCCAATAAAAGAAAAAGGAAATCTGCGTGGGAATAGAAAATGCACAAAATAAATACAAATAAACTGTCATCTTACCAAAAAACCAGTTTAACCTCACCAGTAGTATTTTTTTAATTAAGAGAAAATATGCTTACTTAATCTAACAGACTGACAGATTTTTTTTAGTGAAGAAACCATATTACTTATGGTTTATTAATATACTTTCTAAAAACTGTACCAATTTTCTTAACAAATTTTAAATTGAAACTGCAAGAACAGTAGTTGTCCATTGTTTCTGAATTGCACACCTTTTGAACACATTCATTCTATTATTTGAAAAGTGCTTTCAACAAATAACATCAAGAGTACAAAGATGATCAGAATGAGGAAATAAGGAAACATTCAAAAGTGATAGTTTGGCGATCGAAATTCTTGCAGAACCACAAAATAATGGCTTGCCATGGTAAGAAGTGGGTGGGGTTTTTGCTGTTGTTTTAAATAAAAATGGCAACCAAGCTGTATATCTTACAAGGTTCTGTTGTTGCTTTTTTTACAAGGTTCTGTTTTAAACAAATAAACCTATTTCAGTCATGGGTAGATGATGGTTATATGTGATTATGTATAAACAAAAGTCTGGAAGGTTATATATATAATGGCTCTACATCAGACTATCGAGGAAACTGGTGGTGCAGCAGGTTAAGCACTAGACTGGGAAATTCAAGTTGAGCCGAGGGTCGAGGTATCCCTGGCTACACTAGGGCTTTCGACTCTGTTCCTGAGAGCCCCAATGAGTTGGGATCAACTCATGAGCAGGGGCCCTGGGTTTCTCTCTCTCAAATCAGTAGGTGACCTTGGTGCAAAGCTTTCAAAGACAGTGCCAAGCAATCATAGTGTAAACAACCTTTTTTTCTTTTTAGTCATTATGAGCACATTTTGATACTATAAACAAACAACTCTAAAACCCCTGTATTTTTCACCCGATAACTTCTGTGCAATCGGGTCAGTTGCGATATATTCCTGGAATCACAAAAGCTCTGTCCAGAGCAGAGACACTGGGTTGTTCTTGGTGAGTAATTCATAAAATAGCTCTTGGCCTTCATCTAAATGTGACAAAATGCAGCATTCCTTGATTTTTCTAGGAATAAAGCTATCCCTAGAAAAAATTAAAATGAAGATAAACATACTCAGCTTTATTTGGAACTACCAAGAGTTGTCCAGATCCAGACAGAAGGAGAGAAAAATTGAATTTGAGGCAGACAAAGGTGTGAGAATCTAAGACACAGTGTAGGGATGGATGGTGGTCTATGAAAGCCATAAACATAACCACAGCAGAGGAAAAAGCCCATTCAGCTTCACAGCGCCGTTATCTGAAAGTGCCTGGAAGCTGTGTTTATGGAAAAGAGGAAGGAAAGCTATTTTGTTGATAAGGAATTCGACGTACAACAGACAGAAAGCAAAAAGCCTGAGATAGATGATTTAAAGATTTACCTGGGTGAGGTGTGGGAGAGGTAAGAAAGAATATGTAGAAACAGAGCACTCTGAGAATAAATTATCAAATTATTCCCAAATAATCAAATTCTCTATAAAGCAGGTGAAGAATATGTAAAACATCATATAACATTGACATTTACATAACAAAACAGTTCACGAAAACCATTTTCAACAAATCTGTATGCTCTCTACAAAGGTATCCAAAGGCAAAGCAAGACTGCCTATGAATTACGTTAGCAAACTCATCACAAAAAATCCTATTTACACACCAATGGAGAACGGAGCACATGTATTTATAGGGGCATTGCTCATTGACTTAACATGATCATTATATATTCAAAGATCAAGTCTATTAATTCTCAAAAGTTGTTTGAATTTCACATTCAGATTTCTTCATAGACTTAAGTCTCATGTTTTGCATAATACACTTTTTTTCTAAGTCTCCAACCTTAAATTAGTAAAGTAATTCAAAGAAGATGCCCTAATTAATTAATTGCTAATAAATATTCTCTCTGGAGACTAGGTGGAAGCTCAAGTTCTAAATTTACCAAACAAATAGATATGTATGAGGATTTAAATGACCCAAACAAGTCTATAATCACTTCTTTTATGCCACATTAAAGATAGGCACAGCTTTTGATCAAATAAAGACCATGGGGGACTCTAGGACCCCAAAATCCTGGCCAACCACACTATGAATGCTACATTTTTACCATTCACACACCACCTTAAGTTCCAGAGATGTCTCTCAAGTGAACATATAAATAAATTTCAAGTTAATAAGTCTTTAATGTAGCTTCAACTATATTTATACTTTAAATGTGGGTAAATATGTTATTAAATTAAGATGACAGTCTAAATTACCATCCATTTACCAGGAATCATTTATATTTCATACAGCACTAGAGATGTCTTCTCTGAGCTTACGAAGAATTATAATGGGGGAAGATCAAACCAAGCATTGATGGACAACTACAAAGAGCATTCCATGTACAAATGAAAAATGCTGCTTGCTAGAGATCTATAAGATCATTCAAAATCAGAACCTCGTTGATACCATTTGTCAGCTAAATGAAGTGCACATGTAATAAATATCTTGGTACAAAGTACTGAGGAAGCTGTTCTCCATCAAGGTTGACTATGTTTTAAGGCATGTTCCAATGTTACAGACAATAAATTATCAGTAGAATACAACCCAAATCATTCCTATGGTTAGCATCACTACTGCTTCCAGAGGCAAAAGAATTGCATTTTCAAAAGAGGACAAACAGCACCCAAGAAATCCAAAGCGATTGTGAAAGTCAACACTCATATGGTCTTAATAAAAATAAATAACTGCTAAGTTATTTCAGTGGTCAAACCATCACTTATGAGAGCCTTTCCCTTCTCTGCAATACTGATTAGGATGTTAATGAAAGTTACTGATGCCTATGAAAACCATCTCACATCTTCATGTTCTTTCTCTTTCTCAGGCTACTAAGGCAAAACACACACAATGGCTAGATTTCTCTCTTATCAATTGGGTTTTCTCACAACTAGCTTAGGCTGCCACTCTACACAATTATGAAGCAAGGATTTCATTTTTAGTGGGTCACCGTTCTCCTTTTTTTGCCTCCCTTCACATTTTCTCACTTCCAAGACATGCAGCAGTCCACCCTGTTGGCTCAGTCATATATTCCCTTTCCATGGGGCAGGCGCAGGTTTGAGCTCTGGCAATGCAACTCTTGAGCCAGCACTATCTGTCCATCAGGGGAGCCATGCACATTGCTTAGAGTCTTAGAGGCTGAATAGGTTTGACCAGAGCTCCCAGCCTAAGAGTGACTACAAAGAAGGGTCCAGGAATCGATGTCTGAAAATCAACCAATAAAAAATATCCATCAGAAAATAAAATCAGAACCAACAAATTTATATTGATGTGAAGAAGGGAGAGTGCTGAGTGGGGAGTCAAAGCCCGTCTGAAGACAACTGGACATCTCTTTACAGAAGAGTCACAAGGAGAAGACCTGACCCAGGGTGCAGTATAGAATTGACAAAGCATACAACTTCCCTTAGTTCTTTAAGTTTCCCCCTGCCCCGCTATCATGACCCCAATTCTACCTTACAAATCTGGCTGGACCAGAGCATGTACACTGGTACAGATCAGAGTTTTCAACACAAGGAATCCAGGACATAACCTCTACCCCAATAATGAGAGTAGTGAGACCAGGAGCAAAAGGAGATGGTGGAGGGGAAAAGGAGGAACCAATCACAAAGATCAACATATAACCACCTCCCAGGGGATAGAACAATAGAAAAGTGGCTAAAGAGAGAAAGCAGTCTAGGGAAGACACGAAAAATAATAATTTATAAATTATCAAGGGTTGATAAGGAAAGGAAAGTGGGGAGGGGGAAAATGAGTTGATACCAAGGGTGCAGATGTTTCAAGCATGATGATGGCAACAGATGTACAAAGGTGCTTGACATAATGTATGTATGTAGGTAGGCATTGTGATAACAAGTGGAAGAGGCCACAATAAAATGATTTTTAAAAGGAACATTTTAAAACACTATGAATTATAATAGTCCCATCTGAAACTGATCGTGGGCAGGGCGGAGGACGGGGTGCTATTTCATTCAGCTGTTTGTGGGGTCACCATGAGCCAGAGAACAACTAAATAGCGGTTAACAGCAACACCAACAGCTAAGGATATTAAATTGAGCCAAGCCTTATCTAAACTTAAGTTCCCGAGCTTCAGTTCTGTTCCAAACATCAAATTCTGGGATTCAGGTTTTAATAATTGTTAAAATTAGTTGTAGATTTCAACTAGCTTGTTTATAGTGGCTGGAATAGCTTTTTACAAATTGTGGAGATTGAAGAGCCAATCCTGTCTCTCAAAACAAATGAAAAAAACATTCAAGAACCCAAAATATATTTTTACAAGCAAAAAATCACTATTACCTGAAAATGGAAGTATGGGAATTTAACTTTCAATTTCAATTTCACTGCAGAGCCCCATGGACATACCAAAAGAGTCGCACGTGGATCTTGAGCTGCTATTAGCTGACATTAAGGCTACAGCATCACAATCGTCCAGGAGACTGACATAAACCCTGTCAACTAAAGGCAAGCATCATGCCTATTCTTTGAATGGGGACTGTCCCAGTCAGGCACTGATACCAGTGTGATGGGGTAAGGGCAGAGGGAAACATCGTTGAATTGAGTGGAGGGACTTCATTTCGTCTTGCTCCCCCTTCTGTCCTAGGCTTAGCACATACAAGTTGCTTTCAAGGTGCTGCATTCTCAAGGAATTTTTAAAAAATTAATTTCAAGATTTTTTTCTGCCTTGACTTAAAGTTAAATGTTATAGGTTTTATATAACACCTCTGGGAACCAAGGCTGGATCAGTGGAACAGACACTTAAAAGAGTTATTACAAATAGTTCCAGGCAAAGCTATTCATCCACTCCATATCTGTAATTCAATGCATAAGGAATGTCTCTTTATGAACAAGGCAAATACTAAAAAATTTTATACCATCTCCCCTGTACAAATGGTCAGCTATTTTCTTTTACCTTTCCCCTGTCAACATAAACATAAATGCCACCTCTTCAATGAATCCTAATTCATGCAGGTTTCTGCTGTCATGTCTGTTTCTTTCCCAATACTTCTAAGACTCGAGATTCTTGAATATAGTTTAACTTGACTTTTAGACTGCCTCCCACCCCAGCGAATTGAGGCTTCTCGGTCTTAGTATGCAGACACAGAGATATTCAAAATTCTCTACTGAAATAAATGGAAAAGCACTCTTTTAACTTTTAACAGGGCAACAATGTGGGTGTAAATTGGGTTATGAATCAGCAAAAAAGACAATGTGGAGGTGCCATAACCAGAAATACCAAGGACAGGCTAGGAGTTGTGAGTTCACGCAGAGGTCTGGGTTAGATGAGTGTTCAGTTGCATGAGGTGATAGAGCAAAGAGGGAAATGGGTCAAAGAAAACGAAGAAGGCTTTCAAGAATAAATGAGTCCAAACAAGTGCACCTGGTACAGCCTAAACAAGAAGCTGGAGAGGCATCCAGTAAAAATTGTGATTGTCTTGATCTTTGAACAGCACTTCACTTGCCTCAATTAGTCAGCCAAATCCTACTCTGTCACTGCTCAGAAGATAAGCTCATGCTCTACTTCAGACACCGAAGTGAAGTTCATCAAGCATAAATCTTACAAGACTCCATCCTCAGAATTCCTGAAGAGGCATCCATTGCACTTGCTGGGGGTTTGTTCTACCTTTCACTAGACTCTCTGCTTGACTTCCAACTTGTCTGCCTCTCCCTTCTCCTTCCTAGCCCTACACATACATGCTCCCCGTCAAAAACATACAGAGGCCCACCTACACGTAGACGGCACTTGCTCCATTCTTTTACAGCCAGGAGTTTAAAGAGGAGGACTTAGTGACTCTGTCAGCATCATCTCTCCCATTCGATCTGCAACATGCTGGATGCAAGCTCAAAGAACGGGGCTGAGTTGCTGATGACTAACTTCCCTTATGATGGCCAAGTCTGAAAGGCAATTTTGACCCCTCTCCAAACTAACTACCCTGAGATATTTTGTGTTGTACACCATGCATTCCACACAACTCTGGGCCCTTGTCTTCATGATAATTGGGTCTCCTGAGAACTTGATCATTGTTGCTGTTTCTATGCTTGACATTCCTTATGCCCTGGAACTCCATACCCACCCACCCACCCCCCTCCCACCCAAGCCATTCCTCTCTTTCTACTACACGTTCCTCCTAATTGAATCAATCCAGAGACTGTCATTATCAAGGATGACTTCAAATTTCTATGCTGATACACATAATTTAACCAACCTGTAGCCCAACTCCTTATTGACTATCTCTGCAATAATGTACCAGATAGAATGTTAATGTAATGCCTCTAAAATAAACTTACCTTTTCATGTACTATTTCTACTACTGGTTGATGGCAACCAGTGGTCTACACCAGAATTGAGAGACATCCTAGATACCATTACTCACACACAGTTCCCAATGTCCAATGGATTGGTTCAATTCCTACCTCCGGAATCTGGCCCCACTTCCTTCATCCATCCCTTCTTCATTGGCAAGAGGGAAATCAAGGCTTTAGCCTATCTCATCTGGCATGTGAAACATCTTTTGCTTTAATTTCCACATCCAACACTTGGCAAAATGGACATTCAAATCCAATAATGCGACTCCCCACAGAAAAGCACCCTTTTTTGCTCCTGCCCGCTACCAGACAGATCTTTGGATTTACTACTTCCTCATGCCATAAATTTAAATCATGCCATTTCCTTCTTGGCTGCTAAGGGACAGATACACAGTTCAAAGCCACCAGCCACTCTATAGAGGGAAAGTGAGCTTTGGTAAAGATTAATAACCAAGGACTTCTTGCGGAGCAATTCCCCCATCCAAGAAAGGTCACTATGAGTTACAAATTAGCTCAAGGTCTATGAATTTTTGCTCTGGTTTATATTAGAAAGTTAATCATACCCCTCTTTGGGTTCTACTTTCCAGGTATCTATCAGAGAATTTGGACATATTATCAGGAGCGATTAGTCCATGGAGAAGGATATCATCCTTCTTAGAATGATGGCAGGGAGTGACAAAGAAGAAGGAGCTTCATGAGAACAACTGACACCGTAGCTGCCAAATGGGCTCAGACCGAGAAACAAGTGTGAGGATGTCACAAGATCAGGCAGTGTGTGTCCTGGTGCTCCCAGTGCCGCTATGACTCAGAACCACTTGACAGCACCTAACGACAGCAGAAAAATTAGCATCTTTTGCCACAGTTTCTGTATTTCGGATATATCACCATGTGGCCTGATGATGCAATGGGTTAAGTATTTAGTTTCTAACAGAAAGGTTGGAAGTTTAAAGTCAGCAGGCACTCCAGGGAAGAAGCATGAGGCGGTGTGTTTCCACATGTTTCATATAGCTGTACTGGCACCGAAAACCTACAGAAGAGGTGTACTCTGCCCTATAGGGTTGATACTATTCAGAATCAAAGTAGAGGCAGGGGGTCTAGTTTTTATCTGATCCTCGTATGTGAATGTGCTGTATACGCATGCACACAGGCAAAATGTTTCTTACAAGATCAGGGTCTGTGA
>PVJH01002925.1:0-49398 GCA_004026705.1 Nesogale talazaci
CAATTTTTCCAGTTCTCTGAAGAAGGTTGTTGGTATTTGGATCGGGATAGCATTGAACTTATAAAGTGCCCTGGGTAGGATAGACATCTTTATTATATTGAGTCTCCCAATCCATGAGCATGGGATGTTCCTCCATTTGTGGAGGTCGCTTTTCGTTTCCTGTAGTAGGGTTTTATAGTTTTCCTTGTATAGGTCTTTTTTTTTTTTGGTCAGGTATATCCCTAGGTACTTCAATTTATTCTTGGCTATTGTGAATGGAACTGCTTTCTTGATCTCCTCTTCTGTGGTCTTGTCAGATGTGTAGAGCAGACCGATCATTGACTTCTGTTTGTGATCTTGTATCCTGCCACTCTTTCATATTCCTCTATCGCTGTTAGCACTCCGGATGTGGAGCTCTTGGGATTTGCCATTCACTTGTTAATTTTGAAGATCACCATATGCTAATTGCCTAAGCTTGCTTGCCCTATAAAACTGGTTTACTTCTCCCAAATCAAAAAAAAAAAAGAACTCTACCCCACCCCAGAAAAGATGTAACTACTGACAAAATATATGTATGTATGTATGTATGTATGTATGTGTACGTTACGATTAGAGCTGTATGAGTCCCCAATAAAATGATTTTTAAGAAAAAAAAATGACCTAAAACAATGTATGGTAATCAAATTCCTAACAAAAATCTCCCATGAGCAATCAATAAATAAGAATAATAGGGTAGATTGTAGCATCCTTACTCAAATCATAGCTCTGAGGCAGTTAAAAGGAAATTTCCTTTGGCTGTGTGAAAGCTTGTTCACTTCTTGGTGGGTCAGGATCCTGCATTGGGCTCATCAATCTCTAGTTCTATGAATATGAGGCAAAGGCTTGCCATATTGCCTGACAATTCCGATGGTAGTCATACGTCTAATCCCTGAGCTGTTAACCTGGGATTGATTCAACTATGCAATCATAGTGATCTGAGATGCTAACTTTGGATTTATTTATCTCTGCATGTATCAGCTTGTGGTTTTCTGGTGATCTTGGGCTTGTTAACCCCTTAAGGTCTTGTGAGTTAGTCCAGTGGTTCTCAGCCTGTGGTTTGCGACCCCTTTGGGGGTCAAATGACTCTTTCACAGAGAAAGGGAAACACATATTTCTGATGGCCTTAGGAACCAAGACACTGCTTCTCTATGTCAATCTTCACACTGATGTTGGCTTTTTACTCACACTGGCAAAAAGTAGCAATGTAGTTTATTGTTTTGATATGTTACCCATGCTACACCATGCTTCAAGACAAAAATTCATTTATTATAATTAGAAATAAATATTTCACCATATCAAATTACATATTGTTTTTGTGATCAATCACTATGCTTTAATTATGTTCAATTTGTAACAATGATAATTCATCCTGCATATCAGATACCTATATTATGATTCACAGCAATAGCAAAATCACAGTTGTGAAACAGCAGTGAAAATAATTTTATGGTTGAAGGTCACCGCAACATGAAAAATTGTATTAAAGGTTCACGGCATTAGAAAGGTTGAGAATCACTGATCTAGGTTAACATCTGATCTACAGTCATGGAACTTAACTGAATGGGGACTTACCCAATTTTAATACTGTGTGATCAATTTTCTCTATATATAATGTTCTCTATGTATACATATATAAGTCTCACTAATTTTATTTCTTTAAATAACCCAGCCCAAGAAATAAAATGTAACTTTTTCAGTGAATAAAGAAGACTGGTAAAAATAATAACTGAATTATTATGTTTGCTAAGAATATTGAAAGTACCATGATTGCTAAAATGATAAACAAATCTATCTTGGTGGAAATACAATCAGAATATGGGTGGATATGAAGTTAGGCATATCCTGACTTCCACATCTGGATAAAATTTGCATATCTGGAATGGATAAAATCAAGGTTGGCAGAAAGACCTCAGTCTGGTAACCATGGTGTTGGATGAGTCCAAGGTTGGAAGGTCAGGAATCTGGTCATTAAAGACTACCAGGAACAGTGGGCTATATGACATGTCGCTGACTCAAGTACAAAGAACCAGTAGTCAATGAGCCTGATACAGATTCATATACATCTGTCTTGGAGGAAGTACTACTGCAATGATCCTTAGAAGCAAGTATAGTGAAACTTTAAGTCTTGAACTTATGCTCTCTAGAGAGACCAGTCCCTAGGAAAAATAACAACTTACTAAAGAAGAAATTCATGAAAAAAAGGAGCAGACCTGTGAAATAGACCGAATTCAGCTATTACTTCTGAAACTTAACATAGCTTCTTTCTGCCCTTGATAGTCTAAATATTAGAACATTTTAAAATATGTATAGTCACACCATAAATGTCATGATACTTTTATTCTCTCACTATTCCCTTTCCCCACATGTTATAGCACACCGGTTTTTCTGTTGTCTGTGAGTGTAGAACAACAGAACAGAGCATTACTCACTAGTGTGCCATTCTCATCATCGTTGCTAATCTTTATCCCATTGTTGCAGTTACCGTGCCATTTTATTTCATTGAGAATACTTCTCTTTTTTGTGGAATGTCCACTTTATCAAGCATGATTTCTTTCTCCATGGATTAGCCTTTTCTTATCATATTGACAAATTATGTGAGATGAAGTTGTGCTCTCTTCCTTTCTAAGGAACATTCTGGCAATATGTTTTCCAAGATGGATTTGCTCAACTTTCTAGATGCCCATTGCATATTTAATATTCATTTCAAAATCATATATTCCTTATTTCTTGTTGAGCTTGCTCATGCATATGAAGCAATAGAGCATGCCATGGATTCAGTCAGGCACACATGCTTTAATCCTCAAAGTGATATATTTGTTTTTTTGAATACTTTAATCTTTTGCAGCAGATTTGTCCAAATCAATTTGCCATTCAATACCCTCTTCTAAATCCGGCTTGAGTTTCTGTTAGTTCCCTTTCATTGTACCACTACCACAATTTCTTAATTATTTATTGCTAAATTTTTATGGCATGAGATATTAATGATAATATTTAACAATCTCACATTCTCTTGAGTTATCTTTCTTTGATATGGGCATTAATCTAGATTAATTTCAGTCACATGGTCTGGTAGCGGTCTTTCAAATTTCTTTTCTGGTTGCCTAAATGCCTCCATCACTGAATTCATTTGTTAACATATTTTGATGGTAATTTCATTAATTTCCAGAGCCTGCCTTTTCTCCACCGCCTTCAGTACAACTTGGACTTCTTATAACATCTGTTTTTGATCATATGCTAATCTTTGGAGTACTTGAACATTGAACAATTATTTTTGTGATATTGGTTCTCTGTATTCCTTCTATCTTCTTTCTATGTATCTGACAAAATTCAATATTTTACACATTAATTAAATATTGAAGCTTAAGACTTGATTTTTTATTTTATTTCTTTCCACTTAAGAAATATCAATCATTTTCTTCCCTTTTAACTTCTTGAACCCTATTTCTTTACAAGTTTAATTTTAATACTTTATTTTGAAGCCACTCTTTGATATATTCTGTTCAGTTCTCTAAATTCTTTTTTTTTTTGGGGGGGGGGTGCATTACTGCTCTCCGGTGGTGGGAGTAGGAGGCCCAGCCCCACTGCTGGAATGGAACCTCCATCCCAGTGGGCCGCAGTCCCACAACCACTATGCCACCGGGGCTCAGGCCCTAAATTCTTGATTTCTTTGTTTTACTCAAACTATTTCACATTCAAGAGCAAGATTCATAGTCTTTTTTTCTGCTACTCAGTTTTTTCTTTTCCTCCTTTTCTGTCTTAATCATCTTTTCCTTTCTTTAGGTATGATACCGTCATTGCTATCCTACAAGGGTTCTGACTTTTTGTCATTAGTACTTAATGCATCAAATCTATTTTGAAATGATTTCTAAATTCAGATGTTATATAAAAAATATAATTCTTTTGAATTTATTTTAATTATCAAGGTTCAAATTGAACTTTCATATAAAGAAATTATAATCTTCCCTGAAGTCACTCCCTGACCTTGTTGGAGTTATCATCCATATTGATGCATTTATTCACCCAACAAGGCACAAAATAGAGAGTCATGGCCTGTCAATAGCTTGCATACATTCACTTTTTTTCCATGAAAATTCCAAGGAGAAATATATGAGACATTTATTTTAGAGAATAATGTACGACAAAGCAAGTTTTTATAAAAATGATAAACATTCTACCAGTGAAAATCTCTTAACTAAGAATTTTGTTGTTTAAATAGTGAAATTGCATTTATAGGTTTAGTATTAAGGTAACAGATGGAACTTGGTCCTCCACTCAAGTGTTGCCTCAATGAAAGAACACTTTGTTCTATTAAACTGGCATTCCATGATGCCCACCTGCCCACTATGATTACTGAAGACAAATAGGTGCATAAGCAAATGTGGTGAAGAAATGAATGGTGCCCAGCTATCAAAATATATAGCGTCTAGGATCCTAAAGGCTTGAAGATAAACAAATGATCATCTAACTGAGAAGCAACAAAGTCCACATGGAAGAAGCAAACCAGTCTGTCCTCAAAAGGTGTCAAAGGTATCAGGTATCAGGCATCAAACAGGAAAAAATAAACATATCACTGTGTGTTCACCTTCCTGATAAAATTGCTGAAGACAGGTGAGGGCATGAGCAAGAATGGTGAAGAAACCTGATGGTGTTCATCTATCAAAAGATATAGTGTCTGGGGTCTTAAAGGCTTGCAGGTAATCAAGCAGCCATTTAGCTTAGGAGCAGCAAAGCCCACTACTGAAGAAACACACCAGTCTTTGTGATCACGAGGTGAGGAAGGAATGAGTTATCATGCATCAAAGAACAAAAATCCTATCATTGTGATAACTGAAGACAAATGGGTGCATAAGTAAATGTGGTGGAGAAAGCTGATGGTTCCTGGCTACCAAAAGATAAATCACCGGGGACTTTAAAGGCATGAAGGTAAACAAGCAGCCCTCTAGCACAGAGGCAGCAAAGTCCACATGAAAGAAGCATATCAGCGTGTGTGATCACAAGGGTTTGAAGATAGCAGGTATCAAGCATAAAGGAACAAAAGTCACATCATTTTGAATGAGGGGAGCACAGAGAAATAACCCAAAGCCCATTTGTGGGCAATTGGACATGTCCTTACAGAAGGGTACTGGAGAAGAGACCAGTATATCAGGGTGCAGTGTAGCAATGATGTAACATACAATTTCTCCCAGTTCTTAAATGCTTTTTCTGCCCAGCTATCATGATCCCAATTCTACCTTGCAAGTTCAGCTGGACTGGAAGAGGTACACAGGTACAGATGGGAACTGTAAATACAGGGAATCCAGGACAAATGAACATATCAAGACCAGTGGTGAGAGTGGAGATACCAAGAGGCTGGAGGGAAGGTGGGGTAGAAAGGGCAATCTAATTTCTTTTCTTTTCTTGGGGGGGGGGGATCTAATTTCAAGAATCTACATATAACCTCCTATCTAGAGGATATTCAGTGGAAGAGTACATGAAGAGAGATGTCACACAGTGAAAATTTGATAAAATAATAGCTTATAAATTATCAAGGGTACATGAGGGAGAGAGCAGGGAGAGATGGCAAAGATGAGGAGATTATGTCAATGGTTCAAATAGGGAGCAAATGCTTTGAGGATGATGGCAGCACAGGTACGAAGGTGTCTGACATAAAAGTATGTATGGATTGTGGTAAGCATTATATGAGCCACCAATAAAATGATTTACTAAATAATAAAATAAATATAGTGAAATTGCATAATGCTGATAATACTCCACTGAGTGTATTTTATATGGGTTACAATCATGAAGGTCTAATTGGTGAAGGAAACAAAATGAGGAAGTAGGTGTGAAAGGAAAAAGAACAAACAAGCCCTTTTAATCTAAAGTAATATCAAATGCCTTTAAAGATTCTACTTTATCAGACTTTGACTCACTTTTTTAATATGTCCAGCTAATACAGTCTTACAATTATTTTTGTCTATATCAATGAATATATTTTACATACATTAACATACTATCAGTTGATTATTTGGAAAAAGGGTGAAAAGTTAGTGCCACTTTGGGAAAGCAAATATTCATTTATTGAGTACATACAATAGTTGATGATGTATTACATGTAAGATATATAATATTATCTAATTTAATTAACTTTTATAAAGATGGCAATGATTTATGATCTTTCAAGACAGAAAACAATGAAGTATGCTGCTATTTGTTGACACTAATATACATAATGAACAAATAAGCCTGAATCTAAAATATCTCCTTTGCTGCTGATTATTATTGCACAATAATTCCATAACTGTTAGATTTTTTAAAATTCAGATTAGTTTAAGTTTACTTAACTCAGATAACCTTATTTAACTATTGCAAAAATTTATTCTGCTTTTACATGGTTTCTTTTTTTCTTCTATAATATATCACAAATGCTTTGAGAACTAAATGACTGAAAGTGAACTTAGACTTATTGTTATCTAATAATTACCATTATTAGATAATAATACTATACTATTAGATAGCATAATTAGATCGTATAATAATACTATACTATTATATATTAGATAATAATATACTATAATTACTATTATTATATAACACATTCTTAGGGTAGGAATTCTGGAAACAATTATATTATATAGATCCTACCTGGAGGCTTTACTTCACAGGCTTTACATGACATGGGCATAGGACACCAGTCATTAAAATTCAGCTAGTGGTGAGGTGTTTTGGGGTATCCCCTCACTCTCTACTTGGATCAGATGTAAATTTTTTTGTGAGTAGTATTAACAGGTAAATTATATTTCAATTTAAATACCAAAATATAACTTAATAAAATTACTGAGTGGAAAACACTAATTCTAATATTTACTGTTTGGCAATACTATATTGTGTAGCATATGCTATTTGAAGTCTTTAGCTGAATACTCTCAATATACTATGGGTCTTCGGGGTCATTCTTCTTATTTTTGCTTAGCTCGATTTAAACCCTTTGGGTCAGCCACTGAGAAGGGAAGAGAATTAGAGAATCATATACCAGTCTACAGATACTTCTGCATATGGTATTTGGACAAGCCATCACCACATAACTCCTTTACCTTATGATAAATGTATAGAAACTATGTGATAACACATGGCTACCTGATGACTAGAAAATACACCAAAAGCCTTAATTTTTATGAGTGTTAATTACTATTATTTGAAAAGATTTTGCCACCATTCAGTCAATACATTGTATTATGGCAGATTGTATGTTGCTGTGATAAAAGAAGATATAATACAAGAATTTCAAGCACCAGCAGATCCAGATATGTTGGATAGATTTCACCAAAGCTTCCTGACTAAAAGCAAGGAATGCAATGTATCTAGTCAAAGCATTATAAAGAACAGATAAACGTTGCCTGACTCATTGTCAAAATATAATCCTATTAATTTAGAAGGTGAGAAGAAATAGTTAAACCTACAACTTGAAATACATGAAATTTCAATCTAGGAAATTTGGAAGTTTGTCAGAAATGAGATGGAATATACAAAAATTGACATGCACTGACATGCCACTTTGAATAAGAAAATACTATGACTAAATATACTGGGAATCAAATAATCAAGATGCAATCAAATAATTGCATCCCATTTTTACTCAAGATCTATACTGAAGCAAAATTCTGCCTATGATAGGAAAGCCTCCAGGGAAACGCAATCAATACAACTACCACTCACATTTATGCATTGCCATTAGTGATGAACAAATTGAAGAATTCTAATACCGTCTTCAGTTGGAAATTGATCAAACATATCATCAAGCTTCATTGATAATTCTTATTGATTAGAATTCAAAAGTTGGGAACAAAAGAGAAGGAATAATAGTTGGAAATATAGCTATTGGCTGGTTAGTCTAAGGAAACATATTTATCAATTTATAAGATATTCATCTGTATATAAAAAAGACATGTATAACAAAAAGTAATGATATATCAGTGCAATATCTATGCCCCGTCGAACTCAAGTCTCTAAGTCCATTACTAGTCTATAAATTCCTTTGCACAGCTACATTATGATGTGGAATAGTGAAGTGGGAAGCAGGGAAATCATAGCTGGTAGGTGCAAAGTCAAATGTATTCAAAGTGGATGGAAATATGGCAGGGTGCTGACAACAATGAGGATTGGCAGCAGAGTCCCAGCATACAAATGGCAATGTCACAAAGAGATTCCCAACTTATGATACAACAACCACACCCCTAAGAAGTCACCTTCAGGTTGCCATCTGACAGACAGATTGTACTCCACTCTACCCTTTCACAGACATTCAATATTACATAAAGTCATCTAACCATCATAATAAATTTAGTGTTAGAATTAAAGATTGGGACTGCATGATTAAATTTTGCAATATTATATATAAATATAAAAAATTATAACAAATATAGTTTTTAACAACACAAAAACTGACAATACACATGGATTTCTTCAGATGGAATACAAAGAAATATAATAGAGAAGAACCATGATAAGGACTGATGATGGAACAGATAAGTAATTGCTCATATATAAGTTCGGGTTGAAGCTGAAGAAAATTTAACATTTTCAAGAAAGCAAAAATATGTCCTTGAATTTTGAAAACATCTAATACACTAATTCAAGGAGACCGGAGAAGCTGTGAGATGACATTAAGAATATTATGGATGAAGAAAACAAAAGGTCATCAAACAGGCAAAGAGAAAAGTCAAAGTAGATGTCAAAAGAGGATCTGAAATTTGCTCAAATTGTGGTGTAGCTAAGAAACATAGATTAAATGCTTAAATTAAAGAACTTAACAGAACATTTCAAAGAAGATAGGGTAAAATATAATAAAGTAAAATACGTGCAAAGATCTCGAATTAGAAAATCAATTCCGTGACCTTCCAGCCAAGCCATTAGCCACAGCCCATGAATCAGCATACAATCTCACATTTGTCCATTTCTCTTTCTAGGCAAACTGAACAGCCAGGTGTACTGCTCTAAGTTTTGCCCATTGGGAGAAATTCCCTTCACCACCATCTTTTAGGGAGGTCCCAGAAAGGTGCTGTAGCGCTGCTGCTGTCCACTTATGAGTGGCCCCTGCCTAACGTGCAGAGGGATCTGTGAATCAAGCATAATGTTTCTGTTCTTCAGTTGGATCATCCTAAGGAAATCCTCAGGAGGTCAAAAGGGCAGCCTGGGAGAAGGAGGGTAATGTAACAGGAGAGGAGACTGTGGACCTTGGGCCACTTCTTCATGCTGCTTACTTATACCTTCTGCTTGTAGGTTCTTCTGTAGCCTGATCTCATATATACCACTTCCACTTAACAATAGAGTGATGCTGTGCACATCCAACTTCATAACTCTGTGGATCAGACAATGTTCAGTTCATGATGGGCAATTCAGACCTCACAGTGCTTGGTGGCCCAAGGTGAGGCGTTCAGTATCCAGTCAGGCCTAGTAACAGGCTGACAGCTGTTTTTCAAAAGGGGTGTAGTTGTCTGGCAAGGATGTCAGGACTGTACTCCAAATTTCAATGGTCTACACTGTGATTCACTGATACAGGCCTGCCGAAGACTCCACACTGCATCTTTATCTACACCTTACACCTCTATTACCATTGGGTCAGCTGGATCATATGGTCCCAGTGGCAAAACAGCTTATACAACTACCTGAAACTATTGTCAGTCTTTTCTTGATCTGGGCCCCCACACAAATTTGGAGATTTTTCATGGTACTTGATAAACAAGTCAAAGTAGAACCCTAAATGAAGGATATGTTTCCTCCAAAATCTGAAGCAGCCCAGTAGGTATGGTGTCTCCTGTCTCATTTTTGGGATGTCCGATGCAATAGCTTATTCTTCACTTTAGTAGGAATATCTCAACATGCCCCACACCCTGGATCCCTAGAAATTTTCCTGAGGAGAAGAGTGCCTCAATTTTCCTTGGGTTCATTTCTCAGCTTCTTGCATGCAAATGCTATACCAATGAATCTAATGTCTTTGATACATCCTCCTTAGGTAGTCCTATCCCATAATGTCAATATGATGGACTGATATCACATTATTTGGAAAGACAGGTGATTGGGTCCCTTTGGTTAGGTTTTGGGACAGGGCAGAAGAGTTCATGTGCCTGTCGGGTAGTGTTGTGAAATTGTATTGTTTTCCTTGAACAGTGGAAGACAAACTGCTTCTGGTGATACTTGGAGACTGGTCTTGAGAAGACCAGACCATTAGCTGCATACCAAGTACCAGGAGAAGTATTAACTTGCTCAAACAGTGAAATCATATCTGGAACAGCAGCTGCAATTGGAGTCACCACCTGGTTAAGTTTACAATAATCCACCAGCATTCTCCAGGATCTGTCTTATTTTTTTTTACAGACAAAATAGGTGAGTTAAGCTGGGATGTGTTAGGAATCACCACCCCTGAATATTTCAAGTATTTGTTGGTGGCACTAATCTCTGCAATCCCTCTAGGAAAGCTGTACTGCTTTTGGTTATCTGTTTTCCTAGATGATGTCAGTGCTAAGGGTGTCCACTGGCTTTTCCTAACATAAAAGCTCTTCTACGTTTCAAGGTACCAATATGGGGGTTCTGGCAGCTGCTAAGTACATCTATGGCAATGATGTATTCTGGAACTGGGGAAATAATGACAGGAAGGTTTCAGTGGTCTACTAGACACATGGTGAGAAGTACTTTGGCTAAAACTCCATTGGTCACTTGACCTCCATATGCCCCCACTCTGACTGCAAGGCCTTTGAAACATTTTGAGTTTCCTGGAATTAGTGCCAGTTCAGAGTCAGTGTCAGTAACCCCCTAAAAGTTTGTTTATTTCTTTTCCCATAGTGAAAAATCATTCTCAAGAAAGGTTGCAGACAGGCCCCTTTAAGGAAGGGTAGAAGGAAGATTAACAGCATAAACCTTTGCTGATGCAGCAAGGTCCTCCTTCAAAGGGATTGTCATTCATATTAAAGGGGTTGTCATTCTATAAAATGAAGCAGGTCTGGGTATTGAATAAGTGGTCATGACCCTCTATTCTGCTGTTCACCTGATCTAACATTATTCTGTCTTGATAGATGATGTAAATATTTATAAGGTTTCCTATATATTTCACTACTATGGACACTTTGGGTAAATAACCATAATTCCAGATGAGACACATTGCTTTGGTTACTAAGGAACCCTTGCTGTACATATCCACCCTGTCTCTGTAGACTCAATTTTGACACTTGTCCTCTACCAACACAGGGTCCAATCAGCCCCATTGTAGACAAATGTCAGAGTTCATGTAGGCCAGTTCCCATGGTAAATCCTGGTGTATATAAAATAGCGATCATGGAAATCTTCAGGGATGCTGCCCCCCACCCCCAGTCACAAATGTGATCCTTATGGTTGTGGTGAAAAGTATGTCCTCAGGACACTCCCTTTTTGAGTCTCTGGGATTGTTCTGAAAGATCCATTTCAACATACCAGTTTCCTTAACCTTTTGGATGCTTTTTTCTATAATACAACAAGGTAGGTCAGGTAACTTAAGTGGGCCTAATCTAAGCCATCTGGCAGCCCATGCTTCAGTGACGTTCCCAAGTAAGCAATTAGATGCTCCCTGAACCTCTCTAGCTAAGACATTCAAGGAAGAATCCATGCTTTGGGCCCCATAACAAAAAATCAGAGTGGTATAATGTTAAATTCCTTCTGCCAGTATCTCACACCCTTAGTAACCATGCCCAAGGGTATTCCCCAGACCTCTGTTTGTATGTATTAGAAAACTGCAATAGATGTTTATGAGTTTAGTGCACTTCTTTCTGAGTCACCATCTGAACCTCACCTGTAGGAACTTTCTGAGACTTAATTCTACAAACAAGGTCTAGAGGAAATATTGGGGGGTGGGGTTCCTGGGGTCTCTCAGCAATATTTTGTCAGGCATCCCCCCCAGGCAATGCTACAGATGCAACACCATCTGGCTTTTCAGCTTGAAGAGGTTCCTTAATCTGCTCAGGTGTGAGTAATGTTTCACTGATTGTTGCTTAGTCCCCCAGGGTCAGAGGGGTGGATCTTGTGACTAGGCGGGCTCAATTGTCTCTTCTGGATCTTCAGCCCATATATTCCTATGCTATGTTTGAGGTCACAATTTTTATTGATTAACATTCTTACTTTAATATCAGACACAATTCTAAACTTGTAATTCAACTGAAGCTATAAGTCAGCCACTCATATGATAAGGCTCTGGATTTGGTTTTTAGCAGTGTCAGATCTGTTATCAGAGGAAAGAAGCCTCTCCTCAGTGGCACATGCAGAAGCTTTCAAGTCTGGTATTCAGCACTTGAGATAGGCTTCTGAGGTTCTGAGATTATCCCTTTCCTTGATCACATTTCCTATTGTAAGGAGGACCAGCCAGTCTGCTTCCCTGTACTTCTCATCCTAAAAAAGAAATGCTGGAAAATATCAAACACATGCTCACCCACTGTGTCTCTTCTCAACAGCTTTCTTCTCATCACCTATTGGTGGTGATACTGTGGATGTTAGCCTTGTTACTTCACACCATGTATTAACGCCACTCACTCTAGTAAGCCTGACAGATGTATCTATACATTTCAGGATAGAGATTGCATTACCAATGTTGTTAATCAGACTGGAGAGCTAATTTGAGCCCATTATTTATGATCTTGTTTATCTAGAACCAATTCTAGTACCAAATGTATTAGATAGGAACCTCCAGAGAAACAACGCTAGGGAACTTATGATATATGTGTATATGGACATAGATATATAGATAGATAGATACCACACAAAGGAATATAACAGCTAATTAGTCTACATAGTAGTACAGAGCGCTCAGTTTGACTCACTTCAGTGCGACAGTTAGTATTCTGGAAGTCCTTCAACTCACGAGTTCCACTGGGTCTAAGGTCAAGAATACAGACAGCTGAGTTTCCTGTAGGGCAATTCAGGCATTCTGGCCACAGGCAGCAAGTAGCAAGATGCATCAACAACAGTCAGCAGAACCACAGGTTCTGGAAGTCCCAATGTCAAGTGATGTTACACCAGCAGCATGATAAAGCAGAACTTGAAGGGACCTCTAACTCCAGCAACACGTTCCACAGGTGAGCAACACCACAAGAAATGTAGCTCACAAATTGAGGCAGAGAACTAGCTAAAGCAGCAACATGCTGGTCTGTTGAGAGAGAGAGAGAGAGGGAAAGAGAGAGAGAGAGAGAGAGAGAGAGAGAGGTGGAGCTTGCTGAATCACTTATCTCTTTGCCCTCCAATCAAACTGTGACCTTATTAATTCCATATGTTCCTATTGGCCACGTTAGCACAATAATTCTACCTTTCACATGAGGAAGACCTGGTCACTAAATATAATGGTGTATCTTGTAGATCAGTGGTTCTCAATTTGCCTAATGCTGAAACCCTTTAATACAATTCCTCATGTTGTGGTGACTCTCCAATCATAAAATTATTTTTGTTGCTACTTCATAACTGTAATTTTGCTACTGTCATAATTGGGTGACCCCTGTGAAAGGGTCATTTGACCCCCAAAGGAGTCGCAATCTACAGGCTGAGAACAGCTACAAATCTGAAACAGAAAGAGCGCAAAGTAAGGAAGTTTACATAATTTTAAACCATGTACTGCAATGTATAATAATTTACTAATTGTTAGAAAATAACTTGGAAAACTGGTGTGAGACCTATAAATATATCTATACAATCTTTTCCATCTAGGACTATAATAAATATTTACTATGCAATCCAATATGCATGCAATCATTGTTTTCAAACATCTCACTTTTGAGAGGGAAAATAAATAATGAATCTTGAAAATTGTTGCTCAGATAAATATTTTCTCTTAATGATTGTGTGATGCAATATAAAAGAACTTGCTCATTAGGGTCACCACTAGCTCTGTATCTATATAGAAAATAACTGTTTCCACCTTCCTTCTGCAGCTCTTCTCATCTCCTGTAGTGCAACATTTAGAGTAGGGGCCTTTCTACCTCTGCATTTAAATGATAATAGGTTTCATGATTCTATTTCAAAATAAGGTCAGATTTACAAGTGTAATGTTTAGAGCTTTTAAATAATGGAATTCCCCTCGCCCCCTCACCGCCACACATGTGCTGGAATTCTAATCCCAGCACTTGTGAATGTCATCACATTTGGCAACCAGCTTTTCTTTGTTCTGGTAATGAAACAATATCAATGTAGGGTGGGCCCCACACATAGCAGTTTTATGCTACTCCAAAGCAGATTAGATGCAGAAGGAAGCACAAACAGGATGAATATATTTGATGCATTAATTAAGTCAAGACATTGAGCTATTTCACGCCTGCAGAGCGGAAGACCTTAGAAACTTTCCCAGAGCTAACAATTTTCCCCTAAATTTGGTGTCCTGAGTTCTGGGCCATAAGTTGAAAGAAAATAAATGTTCTATATTCTTTCAAACCTGTCACTTATATTTATACTACTGGAACCTTGAAAGAGTAATTTTTGAGGGAAAAATTAATCTATGTAGTGTGTTCTCCACACCTTAAAAATTAAACAGATTTGGTTAGTTCTTGGAACCAACTTTCTCATTCTAATTTATTCTTGTGGGAATGAAAATATCTATCATATGCTGCACCACCTTTGTATTTTGAAAGCATAAAACTTGTATTTGCCATTTCACAGGTTGACGTGCAAAGAAAATATTTTCCTAGGAAATATACCTAAAGTTAAACTTATGCCAATTTCATAGGATCTGGATGATGAAGTTTTGGATTTAGAGTTGATGAAAAAGTGGGTTAAGAATTTAGTGGCTATTGCGAAAGTCAGCAACTGGGAATAGAAATCCCCCATGACCTTGCAATCCCTCTTATCCTAAAGAAGCTAGAGTCATATTTGTTTCATTGCTTGTTGACAATAACAAGTAGATGAAAACAACCTTACTTCACATCAATAGAAGAATGGAAAAGGAACTTTGATACGTGTAAACAATGAAACACTATGCCTCTCTAAAATAACTGATGAAACTACAAATAAACTCCTGGTATGGATAGAATTGAAAAAAAACTACACGGAGTGAAAACAGTTGATCACAAAAGACCTACATTATATGTTTGAAGTGTGTGTGTGTGTGTGTGTGTGTGTGTGTGTTTGAGGGGTGTGGTGATGGGGAACCCAACAAAATCAAACAAGGACTTTCATTACCAAGAGACTTTGGAGTTTCCCAAAGGGGAGAGGGGACAGAAGAGAGAAGGTGGAGTGATAGGCTGGAGGGCCCATAGGTATGTTGAGTAAGAAACATAAATACCTAAATACAAAATAGATTATCTGAACCACCAACTAAGACATAATTTTTAAAAAATGGATTTTGTATGTCTGAAAGGCAATTGACTCATTGGCAGTGAATTTTCTGTTTGGTTTTGTAGCAGTTACTATGATTTCATAATGTCAGTGTGGGTAAAAAAGAGAACTGGATTCTTCATAAGCGGTGGCACACTAGCGCTGGGCATTTCCTTGCAGTACTCAATGTCTGCGAATAGTCACTAGTCTGTGTTTCCCTACCTCTGTCTCCATTTAAAGAAATTTATTACCTGGAATTCCTTTTCATGAAGATGTAAAATTTATTACTGGCTACTGCTTTTCTATAACAATATTTGATTGTCAGTGGATGCAATATTGTTAGTGAGCCCATATTACATGCACACTTCCATGTTGAATTAAAACATGAGTTAGAATAGGTTTGCAAATTAAGATTTGGTTGTGACAACAAAGAAAATACTGACAATCAAATGGGATCAGAGTGGGGGCAGGGTGAGAGACAGGAAGTAAAAGAACTTCCACCGCATAACAGAAACCCCTCAGCATCAATCTCTTATCAATCTGTTTCTGCATTCTCATGCAATCTCATATGAAATCTGGATTTCTATCCTCAATATTAAATACTATGATATATTGAATCTGAAGTGATAAGTCTAAGCAAGTGCCAAAACAATGTTTTTATGTGGTAAAAAACATGAACAAGATAATTTGAAATAAAAGGGGGGTGACTTCTGTTTCAAGGATCATCATAAACATGCTTTATTTTATCTCAACTCTTATTACAAAAAGTGTTTTGATCATGTTAAGCTCTTGTTAGCACCTGAGTTTCAATATGCAAAGTTACTTTTGTATTGCTACTTATGAAGCCACTCTAAAGGAATGGCTACAACTGAGTAAAGTTACTCAGTTGTAATTTTTGTGTATTTATTAACAATGAAATTGGATTTGTAGGTATTGTTCTTTCCTAAAAAATAAAAATAACTATCATTAGTGATTTAGAGTAAAAGATAATTTATTTTTAAAATGGCATAGTTCTATTAAATTTATTCTTGTCAGGGCACTTCAGAAAAATAAATTTAAACAATCTTTACTGGATATGTGGGAAGTGTCAGAATGGCATTTAGGATTGGTTACTATACAAAAGGTTGGTGG
Organism: Nesogale talazaci; assembly: GCA_004026705.1. Taxonomy (NCBI): domain Eukaryota; kingdom Metazoa; phylum Chordata; class Mammalia; order Afrosoricida; family Tenrecidae; genus Nesogale; species Nesogale talazaci. Next base: position 16,444 of record PVJH01002925.1, read on the forward strand.
TTTAGCTTACCCAGCAGTGCTACAGAAGTAGGGAGGGTTCGATTCATTTGCATTCTTAATACCACAGGCAAGAAAATACTTTGGAACACGACTATCATGTACTGCAGAGAGTCATAGTGAGTATGGATCTCTTCGAAATAATGAACTTTTAAGATTATTTCTTTTTTAATATTGGAAATGCTTATAGTATTGGGTGAGATAGAACTCTTCACATCAAGGATTGACAATAAAACCAAACTAATAAAATTAAACTTTTAATTGGTGAGTGTTATGAAGAAAAAAATAAATGTACTAGGGGAAGAGAGTGAAGAAGAGTACTCTTTCAGATAATGAACTCATCAAAGAGGTCTTCTCCTACAATCTTATATGATATAGCAGAGATGATATGTAATAATATTAAGACAAATAATGAATGGCAGTATAGCATTCTTGTCCATTTACCAATAAGAATTATATTTGGGCATTTAATATTTTTAGAAGGTTGTAGAGAAGTATGGCATAGATTTGATTACCCAAAGTATTCTAGAAATGGCTATTTCTTTCACTATTTCCATCACTTTTTTATTTAAGGAAAAATGTTCAATCATTCACCTAAAAATCTTCATTAATGATATTTAATATGATCTAGATATTTTGTATAATTCTAAATTGCCTACAGATTCTAACTATTGAAAGCAACTATATAAAAGTATGGAACAAATTCTTGTGACAAGAGAGAGAGAAATGATCTAGCATAAATTATGATTCCTTGCTTTATATATTAAACTTTTAATTCCTAGTGGGAAAAGAAAAAGAAGTGTAAAGATGTAAGAGCAGACATGTGTCCCTGACCTGTAGAGCCAGAGAAGGCATTTCATAGTTCTTTCTATATTCAGCCCAAATGTTAGTGGCTTAGAGGTCTCACGAGAACATGTTTGATGATAGAAACTCAACTACTGTTTAATGTAATTTATGGTAGTGACATTCTATAACATTCTTTAGTTTGAAACATTTTTCTAAGCTCAAAAGTGTGTCCTATTATATAAAATCTTTTAGTCCTTATTTGACTGAAAACCTTCATCTAAAAAAAAAGATGCAAAAATGTAACTGTGCTTACTCTCAGAGGTTACAAAATATATGTATATTATCCATTTGGATAGAATAAGATTTTGACAAAGAAAACTCATAAAGATGATCTCAGAGACTGAGCCCCAGAGGCATAGTGGTTGAGTGCGGAACTGCGGCCCATGGGCTTGGTGGTTCAAATTCAGCAGTGGCTTTCCAGAGCAAGGCTGGGTAGCTCCCATGACCAACAGAGGGCAGTGATGCCCCCCCAAAATAAGATAATATCAGAATGGCTATTCAATTATTCCTATACAATACTTCTTATCAATTTATTTTTGCCCACTTTTTTGGATTTCTAATATGTTGAAATTGACATGAGTCTTTGAGTAGATAATGTGTCAAATTTATTTTGAATTTTAAAATATTTTTATTGGTATGTGTAAAACTATCTAGGAAAAGATACAGTGTATTAAACTGACTCCAATATACATATTATTAACAAATATTCATTTTTCTAATACAATTAATAAATGATTTAGCAAACAAAAATTGAAATACTGTTATGAACATAATGCACATTTTATTTCATATTCTTAATTTTTAATTTTTTGGGGTAGGCATCACTGCCTCTGTTGGTCGTGGAAGCTACCCAGTGCTACTCCTGAGAGTGGCCACTGGATTTGAACCGCCAAGCCCACAGGCCACAGTCCTGCTCTCAACTACTTACGCCACTGGGGCTCAGCCCTTTACTTCGTATTAATAAAGAGAGTGTATACTTTATGATTTTTAGACTTCTTCTGAAAAGAAGGTAATATTTTTAGGATAGGAGGAGTCAAAATAGAGAAGAATGCTTGGAATTAGATGGAAATTATTATCTGGAAACATATTGAATAATCTGAAAACATGCAAATATTTGCATATATTTTTTGATATTAGAATGCCATTAATTGACATAAGGGGCAAAACATACCATTATGGCCATTTGAGCTGCTGAATGCATAATCAGAATGTAAAGACTTCCAGGATTCAATTCTCATTAATCATTTCACTTGCACATATCTACAAGAGAGGTCCTTGCAACAAAGAATGTTGACAACAGTTAAAAAATACTTTATTTTTACGGTAGCTATAACTAATGTAGTTTTTTTATGAATCCCTCTAGTAGTGCATTGCTTAAATAGTCAGTGTGGCAGTCATGTGCTTATGATAATTTCATAATTGAGATGTAGGAGTGGAGTCTAGTCTGTTAATCTGGAGATAGACATTGAGTAGCCAATGAGACCTCCATGTGGGCATGCCTTTATCCTAAGATTTCTGGGAAATCTCGTGATATTTCCCTCATGGAGATGAGAAGCCATTTCTCCAGTTGTTGGGAGTCAGTCCCCAAGATGAGGAACTACACAAGACATAATGACAGCATCTGATAAGGTGAATGAGCCAGAGGAGAAGTCACATGGCCTTACCCTGAAGAAACCGGACCACTGAAGCTGGAGAAGCCAAGTGGAGAGCCCTGCCAGTGCTGAACTGCTTCTACCACCACTGGATGGTATTGATGGACCCTGATCCCTGGAAGCAAGGGGTCATGAGGAGACTCCTGCCAGCACTGGAATTCTGCACCCACTGACCTGGTTACTTCGTGAGTCGGAAGGAGACTTTATGGGATTGGGCATGTGGTATTGGGCTAGTGGGCTAATATCAGACTTGTGACTTTGAGCTGGACTGAGTTGGGGTGCTTTCTCAATGTCCCATTCTTGTTGTATATAAACCTTACCCTCATGTCTATATGTGTGTCTATGAATTTATTTCTCTAGTCTACCCAGACTAACACAGTCAGAACCAAATATTTCTACATGGGCCCAGCATATGAAGCTTTCCTAATACATGAAAACCTTGAAAAGTCCAAATATGAGCCTCACAGTGACTCCTTATAAAGACAAGTGCATCCACACTAGCAGTGTGAAGCGTGGAAGTCAGAGTTGCACTTGGCCCAAATAGCTGCTGTAGTCAGTGTCATCCAGTCTGTTTTGACTTAAAACAACCTCATGTACAATAGAAGAAAACACACTCAATCTTTGTCTACCTTCAACATCGATGTCATTGTGGCTATCACTGTGTCAATCCATCTGATTGAGGGTTTTTCTCATTTTGTTGATACTCTCCCTTAACCAGCCTGAGATTGCTTTCCAGGGACAACTCTCTTTGCCTACTAGGTTCAAGTACAATGGCTGAAGTTTGCTTTGATAACTTTAAATGAGTATTCTTACTGTCCTACCTCTACAGTATGTCCATCTGAGAGTCCGTGTAGTTAATTGCTGTCCTGAATTCAGTTCTCACCAGTAAAGACCCCATGTACAATGCAATGGCATGCTGTTGGGTCCCACACTTTCCAGATTGCTATTATACATAAGCTCTGTGTGGTGGTGCTTGAGCTCACTGTTGAGAGTCCATAGAATTTCCAAGATTCTTCACCAACACATAATTCAAATTCACATCTTCTATAGTTCCTTTATTCATTGTCCAGCTGTCTTATGTGTATGAGATAAGAAAGCTATGAGGTAGGTCCATCCCACATTGGTCCTGAAACTAATGACTTTACTCTTTAAGATTGTATAGAGGTGTGTTAGAAAGATGAAACCAATTTTAAGCTTCTACATATATCCTGCTCCCTGGGGAATGGACAACAGAGAAGTGGGTGAAAGGAGACAGTGTAAGATATGCCATAATAATAATAATTTATAAATTATCAAGGATTCATGAGGGAAGGGGAGTGGGGAAGAAGGAGGAAAAGGAGGAGCTGATACCTAGGGCTTACATGGAAAGCAAATGTTTTGAGAATGATCACGGAAACAAATGTACAAATGTGGTTGACACACAATGGATGTATGTGGAGATTGTGATAAGAGATGAGTGAGCCCTCAATAAAATGATTAACAAAAGATTTTATAGAGGACCTGTGAAGCAGACTTATCTGGTGAAATATATTTCTTAAGGCCCGTTTCCTTGAGCATTGATTGTGGATGCAAATAAAATAAAATCCATGTGATCAGACTGTTTACTGTGAATGGTTATCATGCTGATGTCTGTAGGTTCAGTGGTTAGGACTTTTACTTCCTTTTCATTAAATTGTAATCCATACTGAGGGCTGTGACCTTTATCTTCCTAAGTAAGTACTCAAAATCCTCTTTACTTCCAGCAAAAGCAGTTGGGAAACCTGCATATTTGGGATTGTTAATGAGTTTTCACCCAATCTTAATGCCTTGCTTTTCATCATGTAGTCCACTTCCCAAAGAATCTGTACAGTAAGCAGTTGGAAAGGTGCTGAATAAGACAGGAAGCATCAAAAGAAGATGGAAAAACTACACAGTTATGACACCTAAATCAACTAGTCAACATCAAATATTTAAAGAGGTAGCACATGATCAAGAATCATAAGAAGGAAAAAGGCGTAAACAAAAATAAGTCTCTATAAGTCTCAATAATGTAGATGGAAATAATTCAATAATTTGCTGAAGCACTGGGCACAAATATTCACCTTTGCCAAAAATATTTGGAAAACTGCTACTTGGTCAACCACATATAAAACGCATATTTATATCCATTCCAAAGAAAGGTGATCCAAGAGTATGTGAATTATAGAACAATATCATCAATATAAGGTGAAATTAAAATTTTGCTGAAGATTACCCAAAATTTTTGACAGTAGTACATTGTCAGGGAGCTTCCAGAATGTCCAGCCAGTTCAGAATATGACTTGGAACAAGGGCTGTCCTTGCTGACTTCTGAGAGATCTTGGCAGAAAGCAGATAATTCTAAAATGGTTTTTGCTTGTATTTATTGACCATGAAAAGGCAGTCAATTGCATGTATCAAATTATTAATAGTTTTATGGGCCTGGGACTCCAAAATACTTCATTGTGCACAAGATGAATTAGGGCAGGGATTAAGTGGCAATTGTATAAATAAGACAAGGATATATTGCATCCATTAGAAATCAGAAAAATTCTCAGTCATGTAGCATCCTCTCCCATCACTTATCCAACCTATATACTAAGCAAATAATCAGAAGCTGCACTCTATGAAGAATAAGCATCAGGTTTGGAGAAAAGCTTATTAGCAACCTGCATATGTCAATGATGCAATCTTGACTTCTAAAAATGAGGAGGACTTGAAGCACTTATTGAGAAAGATGAAAGAGTGTAACCTTTAATATTACAACTCATTGAAAAGAAAATGAAAGTCCTCGAAACAAAATCAATAGATAACATCATAATAAACAGTGATAAGATTGAAGTTTTCCTGGAGTTCATCTTGCTTGGTTTGACAATTAATGCTCTTGAGAGTGGCAGTCAAAAAATCTGAGGTTACCTTATCTTGAATAAACCTGCTGTACTAGAACTCTTTAAAGTATTGATAATGTATTGAACAGACACTTTGAGGACTAAGGAGCATCTGACCTAAACATGATATTTTTAATCACCCATACCTTTTAGCAATTTTCTTCATTCCCCATTTGTCCTTGTTTAGTCACTTGTCTGTCAGTGTGTCATTCCATGGTGGTTTGTGTGTTGCTGAGATGCTGGCAACTATGTCGCTGGCATTTCAAATGCCAGGAGTGTCTCTCAAGTTTCCCCAGAACTACAATAACAACAACAGACTATGAAGAAGGAATATTTTGGTCACTTATGAGAATTTAGCCTTGGAAAATCTTTTGCACAGAATCAAAACATTGTGAGATAATGAAACCATCGTGAAAAAAGCAGAATACAGTCACAGAGAGTATCAGAAGACAGCTCCTTTAGTCCAAAGGCACTCAAAATATGACTGAGGAAGGACTGTTCCTTGGAGTCAACTGGAACATAATGTTGGGGAGCTTCATTTGATGATGGGGCATGACTCAAAATGAAAATAAACAGCTGCAAACATAAATTAAACATCAGAAATTGGAATGCATGGAACATAAATCCAGGAAAATAGGAAGTTTTCCAGAATGACAAAGAATCTATAAAATTGATATTCTAGTTATTAATGAGCTGATAGAATTTTATTGGTCATTTTAAATCCAAAAAATCCTATGGCTTACTTATGGTGCTGCACGCATCATCAAGGGGCACATTTCAAGATCTTTCTTGAAGTAAAATACTGCCTGTGATAGGATTGTATCCTTAAGAATTCAAGGTAATTGTATTAATATAACTATTATTCAAAGTGTTTACCAACTTCTAAAACCAGTGATGAAAAAAATTGAAGAATTCTATCAACATCTTCATGTTGAAATTGATCAAGTATGAAATCTAGATGTAATGATAGTTATTGTAGAATAACATGCAAAAAATGAAAACAAATAGGAAAGGAACACTTGTTGGAAAATGTGGGTTTAGTGATAGAAACTAAGCCAGAGATCACATGTTAAATTTTTTCAAGACCAACTAATTGACCTGTTTTAATTTTCTTTAGATTTAACCTGAACTAACATATGAAGTGAAGAAAAATAAAACAAATTAATTAGAGTCAAATTATATCTTTGAATCTATCCCACAAAGTTAAATATAATGAAACATGCTGTGTTAGTCCAGGATGACTAGAGGGACAAATTTCATAGACACACATATGGCTACAAGGAAAGGCTTTATATACAAAAGGAATGGAACACTGAGTAAGCCTCCCAGTCCAGTCCAGTTCAAAGTCATAAGTCTGATATTAACCCATATGCCTGAAATCAGTCTATAAAGTCTCCTTCTGACTCACAAAGTCACAGGTCAGGAGGTGCAGAATCCAGTGCTGGCAGGGGTCTCCCCATGGCTCCTCGCTTCCAGGGCTCAGGGACAATCAACAGCATGCTGCCCTAGCTTCTGAGGTCTGGCTCCATCAGGGCAAAGCCATGTGACCTCTCCTCCGGCTCCTCCAGCTTCTCAGATGCTGCCATCTTGTCTGTGATTCATCGTCTCTCAGGCTAACTCCCAACCACTGGGGAAGATAGCTTCTCATCTTCACAAGGAAAATATCGCGAGATTTCCCAGAAGTCTAAGGAGAAAGCCATGCCCACACAGAGGCCTCATTGGCTACTCAATGGCTATCTCCAGATTAACAGGCTAGACACCAACCCTACATTTCTATCATAAAATTAACATAAGCACATGACTGCCACACATGCCAATACATAGAGTTAGAAAAAAAACAAATGAAGATAGTGCTCAGCATATCTTAAATGGAAAGAATTGAAGAAAAAATTCCAGTCCTGAGTTGCTATATACAAAATATTGAGTTATGTAGGAAGCATCAAAAGAAGATTGTAATAATGCATAGCCCTTGAACCAAAAAGAACTAGTCAACAGGCTAATGTTTCAGGGGGTAGCATATGATCAAGAATCAATAATACTGAAAGAAGATGTTTAAGATCGCTGAGAGCATTAGCCAAAAACAAGGCTTCAGGATTTGATGAAATATCAATTGAAATGCTTCCACAAGCTGATAAAGCAGCAGAAGCACACATTTGTCTATTCCAGAACACACAGACAACAGAGTTTAGGCAAATTGTCTGAAAGAGAACCATATTTTACACTTTACAAACAACTGTGACCCTACAGAATGCTTATCACTGGAATCACATGTCAAGATCATCCAACAATGGTTGCAGCAATACATTGATATTTCAATTTGTTCATAGGGAAGCAGTACATTGATTGTTAGGCCATGGTTTCAAAAGAATAGGGAATACTGCACACGATCTGAAAAGGTGTGCAGCAGGTTTGCTACTTCTCACAAAGGTAACTCATTCTGTAAGCTCATTCTATAGTCAGAAAAGCTGGATTCTATAAATAAGAACATGCATCAGAATTGAAGGAAAGCCTATTGAGATATACACAGTGTTGTCTGCTAAAAGTGAAGAGGAATTGAAACACTTGCTGAGAAAGATCAAGAGGTTCATCCTTTAATATGGATTGTAGGGAGGGCAGGAAAAAATATGGATTGTAACTCATACAACTGGACCAATACAAATCCATACAACTAGACCAGTCAAAGGACAAGCTGCAATGTGTCAGTGTGGTGAATACAGCCTCTTTAGAGTAGTGAAAAGGAAGGATGTTACTTCAAGGAATAATATATGCCTGACCCAAGACATGGTGCTGTACATTGCCTCATGTGTATTTGAAAGTTAACATTGAATAAGGAAAACTGAAGAAGAATCACCATATTTGATTTGTGGTGCTGGAGAAGAATATTCAAAGTATCATGGACTACTTAATGACCTATCTTGTAAAAAATATGGCCAGAATGCTCCTTGGAGGTAAAAATGGTAAGACTTAATCTTACATACTTTGGCCATGTCAAGAAAAATCAGCCCCTGGAGAGGACATCTTTGCTTAAGTATACGAGCATTGAAAAAGTGAGAGACCCTTAAAGAGATTGACACAGAGGCTGCAACAATGGGCTCAAGTATAGGAACAATTGTGAGGATAGAACTGGACAAGGCGTTGTTCTATTGGGCATAAGGTCACTATTGTTCAGAACACACTTGATGACAAATTACAACAGCATAAAACTGATTAATAGCACACCCATAAATGGAGAAAGACTGAATTTGTCAAGGATTTTGTGATGCTTGCATTCACAAAATCACAACCAATGCTCATGGAAGCAGCAGTAAGAGATACAAGCACACATTGCATTGGGTCAATCTGAACGAAGCAGAGACTGTCTTTAAAGTATTAAAAAAAAACATGGAAGTCATTTTGAAGACTAAGTGAGCCAAAGCCAAGCCAATGTATTTTGAATCCGTATATGCATGTGAAGACTAAAGAAGAATGGGTTCATTTGAATAATGTTGGGAGTTCCATGGACTCCCCAAAAATCAAACAATTCTATCTTGGATGATGTACATTTACAGTGCACCTATGAAGTAAAGAGAACAGATTTTTATCTCAAAATCTTTGATCAAGTTATCAGGTCAGACTAATACCTGGAAAGGGACATTATGCTTGATGAAATGGAATAACAATGAAAAAGAGAAAGTCCTTCAGGGATAGTTTGACACAGTGGCTGTAACAATGGGCTTAAATATAAAAACAGGTGTGAGATGCCTCTATAACGAACACTTTTTTCTTCTCCATACATGGGTCATTATGAGTCAGAACCCACCCAGTGACACCTAACCACAACAATAATATGTGAGATGGAAATAGATTCATGAACATATTAGTGACTGTAAGATCACTTTATATAAACTTGTTATCCAAAAACCTTGTCACTCTGGTTGGGTCTGAGGACACTAACCTCAGGAGAAATCAAGTTCAATTCGTGTAATGCAGTCCACAAAGACATCCTACTTCAGTGAATCAGTTTGACGCAGTGACAATACTGATAACCTCAAACAGAAGAACAATTGTGGGCATACACGGGACAGCAACGATTTCTGTGTTATACATGAAGTCACTATGAGGTCAATAGTATCTTACAATAACAATTTCAGTGATTAGAAACTGAAGTCTTAAAAGCTTAAGAGTGTCTGTGCTCAGCTGGGTTGTCTAGAGAAACTAAGTCAGTGGTGCTCATCTATGTGTAAGAACTGATTTTATAACAAAGAAGTGCCCCCGCCCTGTCCAACTTGGGGAAGCCAGGGCCCATTTGAGTTATGTCACTGCAGGAAGGCAGAACCAAGAGCAGAGAGCTCACAGGTCTGTGGGGGCAGATTTGCATGGATCCCCGCTTGATTTGAGTAGACGCTGACCGGGATCCAAGGTGGAAGCCAACACATAGCCATCCTGGAAGCAGACAGAATGTCTCAGGGAAGCTTCTGGGAGAACGGTGATTAAGTGCCTGGGAAAGAGGAGAGGAGTGAGTCCCCCATGTCGCTTCTATAAGAAGGCAACAACTCCCAGGAGGCATAATGCAGTGGTGACCTGAACGATGGTTGGACTCCAACCCTACACTTTCCTACAAGATCAAATTCACATAAAATCTAACTAGCACAGCACCCACGTAAGGTGCAAATATTTGTCTTTCTCAGATAGACAGAGATGAGATTTGCTTTCAAAAATGCACTCCATTGGCTTCAGTACAGATGTACAAAACCCAAGTATTTCTTGGTTGCTGTTACTGTTTATATATTTGTTGACTTACCCAATGCCATTTAATCAATCCAATTTATCCCATGTCTTAGTGACCCTATATTGTTTTCAGGTGACAACAAATTACTTCAAACTCACAGTGACACTATATCCAACAGAATGAATCAAAGCAATCCCAGTGCTATCCTCACAATCATTCCTATTGATCTTTGCTTTTGATTTTGGTGACACTCTTCTTTGACAAGCATACTGTTTGTTCTTTCCAGAGACTGGAACTCATAAATTGTGCCCTGGATAATTCTTCAGTATTTCGAATGGGTTTGAAAAGTGTTGCCACCTCTTTATCAAAGACACTTCTCAATTTCACAGCAGAATCCCAGCTTGGTCTACGTTGTAATTTTTAAAAATGCCTTATTAACCATCACATCTGCTATAGTTTAGAGACTATATTCATTCTAGCATCATCTATGATGACTATGCTATCTAAAGATAAGTATGGCAACATTTTGCTTTTCAACTCTCTCTGGAGGGAAGTATCTGAAGATATGGAAAAAGAAGACAACATTATTTCATTAAAATTAGGAGAGAGAAAGAAGGAAAGAAAAATAGATGAAGAGAAGAACCATAGAAAAAGGAGTGGGGTAGAGATAGAGTTTGTATGTGAGAGAGAAAGAGGATAAAATGAAAAAGAAGGAACCAGTATCTATCATTTATAACCTAATTTTTCATTAGAAAATGGCAATCGTTAATGCATGAGTTCTGAATTACCAAAGTTGAGTAAATTTTAATGAGTTAAAGTGACACTTATTGGCTAAACACACTGTAAGTTCAGCGTGTAAAAGATATGACAGCAAAGATGTCAGTTTTGGAAATACTGCAGGGTAGTTATTCTCAGTCATATATGATCACTAGAAGTCAGAGTTAATGTAATGATTCAGGATTTGTCATCCTAACGCTGTGGCATGAGAGGATTTTGCACACCTCTTAGAAACACAATTTAAAAGTGTCTATTTTAGAAACGTTTTGGGTGTACCATTAATTTATAGCATCTGCTCATAAACACAATTTCTCTTATATTGATTTTATTAATATAATTGTACTAAAATCCATCAATAGTACTGCTTAATCATAGCAAAAATACTGATGTAAACATTTCAATTACCAATAAATGTATTTACATATATAATGCATCGTCATATTTCAATATTATGTGAACTCTTTACTCTTTTAAATTTCACCTTATCTAGATAAATATTTTGAAGCTGTACAATTTTTCCATTAGAGATAAAGGGATTTGGGAACATACTACTTGGTATATCACTCCAATTGGAGCTCCATGCAAAAGTAATATTTTAACAGGAGACTGGAAGGAAGACTCATTGCCTTGTCATGAACCAGTTTCAAAATTAGATGCAGCTTTAAAGGGAATAAATGGAGGATTAAAACATTTTGAAGCTGCTCATTTTTCTAAACTTTATTAAAATTTCAACAAAAGGGTAATGGAATTGACTGATATGTTGTCATATATCTAGAACAAAAACAAAGTGAACTGAAGGATAAATTATTTCTTCTTAAAAATTAACATTACTTAGGACCAGTAGTATCAGAATATTGTTTAGGCAAATTCAACTGATGTAGAATGTCTATTTCAAGTGAAAAAGACTTATTTTAAACCAAAACATAGAAAGGTAAATTGCAGCAAAATATATGCATGTTTAAAATATCAAATGTCCCAGTGAGAGTTATCATTAGCAAATTACTATTTTATCTAATTTGAGTCCATCATCATTGCTCTCCTTATTATTAATGTACATGTTTATATCTCTTTATATCACTGAATAATTTATTTTATAAAATTATGAATAAATATATGACTTTCCAACTATACATTTAAAGTCAAAGTTCATTCTGATTTCAATGTTATAAAACCCTCGATTCTTATGTAATCCTTTGAGATAGTTCTTTTACAAAGCTAAATGGGCATGGTGGGTTTACTTGTGCTTCCAATCTATAACTAAATAGTTGCAGGTTTTCATTTCTTTCTTATAATATACTTTTCTAGTATAAATTAGATAGGAGATAAATAAATAGATAGGTAGATAGTGAGGTAAATGTGTGTGACCATGGCATGACAGTCAAAGGAAAACGATAAGATAATACATACTTAATGCCTGGTAGAGCAACCTTTACTGGGGGATCTGTGGAGAGAAAAGTGGCTTTCCAGTTTCTCTGCTGACAAGTTTTCATTTGGAGTCCATAAAAGATGGTTGGCCCAGACGTAAAACCTCACGCCTAACCTGCTTGGGGTATAATCAGGAGCTGGAATCTTCATAAAGTGCCATGACTGAGCCTGGATTTTAACAATAATTTAACAACACAAGATTCATGCTAAATAATATCAACCCTACTCTACTGATGGTCACGCAGCCTGAGGTTCAAGTCTTGACAATTATTTTTATATGGTCAAAGGAGCTGGATATACAAATCACTGCTTTGACATTTGTTGTAAAAGCAATGAGAGCCTTGCCCCTGATGTGACCATTCTTGTGGAGTGACTTAGGCCATTCTTCAGTGAGTTCTAGAGGACAACAATTCCTTTCAAGGAAAGCAAGTCTGCTGGGAACTCTTTTTGACTAATTTTCCTCTCTGTTTGGTAAAAATAAATACTTTCATTAATTAATAAGAAGCATTTGTGGTTGTATTTGCTGAACGGCTGGGACCTGAGAAAGACCAGAGGAGTGACAGTGCACTAGATACAGCATCAAAATGATACCCACCCCTGAGATCCTTTTGAAGGAAGGTTTGGATTCTTCCAGGGCATCCACCAGCTTGTAAGTAACACTAACGCCTGCCAGGTGATTGTGGAGGCTGTAGGGACCTCCCTGTGCCCAAGGGCATGGACAAGCTCACCACCGATGGACGAGGCAAAGCAGCCATCTCTATTGATGTAGCCACCATTCTGAAATGCCTGCTAGTCCCCAAATGCTAGAGGTCAGACATGGCACCACTTCAGTGATATTCCTGGCCACAGAATCCCTCATGCAGTTGAAGGAACGTTTGCAGCCCCAGATCATCTTGCGAGATTTCCCAACCTCCACCCAAGCTTAAAGGCCCCACCACCAGCCACGACCCAATTGTTCTTGATGTTGCACCTAACAATCAGGATGACCTCATGCAGGGATCACTCTGTCTCCACCCTAAACTGCCTGTCACCCCCGCTTGGGATGATCATGCAAGTCTCAGCCTTCAGGTAGCCAGTGACCACGTGGGATGGGGTGGAAATCAAGGCTAATGAGGCTAATGACATCGAGGCTCACACCTGGGAGCCAGCGAGGTTGCTCATCAATGCCTGAGGGCAGCCTAGAGGCTGATTGACTTATCGTGTCTGCAGGTGAAACTATCAAGAACCCTCGCTCCACTGTAGACACCCCACACTGAGTAAGCAGCCAAGGTCAGGGCCACCCCCCTTGAGAGAGAGACCAGTCACCACACAGTTTGTGACTGGACTCCCGGCCAAAGGCTGTGTGCCCTCCACCAACCCTAGACTTGCTTCATTGCTTGTTCAGGGAAGGGAAGTGATAGGTCCACTGTGTGCTCACTGGAAGTTATTAAGATATTTAAGTACAATTTAAATCAACAAATAAAACAAGACCTAGGAGGAAAAAATAAACCTTTGCAGCCAAAAGGCAATAGATTTGCTACCTAAGTACAATATATAAACATTTTTCAAATGTTTGAAAATGTATCAAATTTATAGATGGGGTCATATGATCATCTATGACTTAATATAAGTATGTCAAAGATATAGGATTTCTAACTGGAATCTTTTCTTTCAGGGTTAATTCCCTGTTGTCTGACTACATGTGAACAAGAAGGCAGGAGGGAAATGAGAAAGAAGATTCTTTCTACACCATGATATAATACACCCAAATTTCAATTTTTCTTGAATAGCTTAAATATAATCATGCAGTGCAACACATCATTTGGAAAAGAGAAAAATAAAACTTACAAAGGAACACCTACGAAGCAACAGATCGACAACGCTTTTCTGCAGAGAAACGCATAGACATGCGTCTGTTTGGCTCAGTCAGTGGAGTACATTTCCCGGGCAGTTATCCGTCAGCCTTCTTCAGCTTCTCTGTGACTCCAAGGCAGTCCTCTTGCTTTTTGGAGATGGACGTCCGAGTCTCAGAAAGACACAGGGGCAGTGCTCCAAAGGCTGACGCCAAGTTGAAATTGACTCCCTGGTGGCAGTGACTTTGATTTATTTTGGCGTGATCTTTCCTTTTCTATTACTTTTTTTGTGTGTATTGAAGATGACAAATGGACTGTCATTTCATTTGCATTGTTGTGTAGGTAACCTATGTGTTGCACCACCCCCATTTTTTTGCTCAGCAGTTTTTGAATGCACATGCCTACATAACTAGGTTGAAAACAGGTATCTTTAATGAAAACATCACATTCTTTCTGAAGGGACAGAATTTGTTCTAAAGGGACCATATATAAGGATATTGTTTGCCAACTTTTAGTTATATTAATTAGAACTAGTTTTCTGATTTCCCGGTCTTTGCCAAAATATTTATATTTTTGTAGTCAATGATATTAGACATGAATATAAAATTTTCATGTACCTACGTAAGTGAAAAGCAATCTCATTGCTATTGAGACAATTGACATTCATAGCAGCCCTCTAGGGCTTAGTACGATCCTTCCATATCCTCAAGGAGCAAGACTCATCTTTCTCCCTTGGTTCTGTTTCTGGGTTAAAATTGCTGCCTTTGTGGTTCAAAGTCCACACATTAAACCACTTCACTACTAGGGCTACTATAGATATATGATATACATAGATGATAGCTACAGATAGATGGATATTTAAAAATACATATTTACATTAACTTTATTGAGATTTTAAAGAGAAAATAAGATTAAATTGGGTTCTTGATTTGTTTCATTTTAAACTTCACCAGAGACCCAGGGAAATGGAAGATTAGTGAAAATATTTAATGCAATTACTTGCAACTTAAGGACTACTAAGACAATCATGGACATTTTAATTTTAACATAGCTCTATTTTTGCTGCACCTATTCCATACTTAATGAATCACTTTAATTTCCTATTTATAACAACAGGAAAAATAAACTTTTCTGCAGTTTTGGATATTAACCTTTATTTATTTCCCCCCTGTATACAATTCTGTCCAACCAAACCACCCATTGTTGCCAGAGTCATAACTGAAACAGTCAGCTGTTCAGAAGGCCTCACCGGTTTTATCGCCGGCTCTTCCAGTGACACAGACAACTGAGGAAATTTTATGGAGAGCTCTTCCAAGAAATGCCCATAAGTAGCCCACATGGGAGACTAGAATAGAAGTTGTGCATGCTAATCTGCTTTGTCCAAGCAAATTAGAGGGACTACATCCCATAGGGGGATAGATCATACGGACCTTGTAGCTTGCAGCAGAAGCCTACGGTCCCCTTCTCTTCGACAGCATATAACTCTGAGCTCTTCTTCTCTGCATTTGTTAGTCTCTAAGCTCTGGGACTCATGTTTATGTTTTCAGGGAAATCCTCATTGGCCTTCAAGATGGAAGGAAGTCTTGAGTGCTGTGAGGAGCATTGGCATGGTGGGCATGGGCAACAACCCCTAGGGACAGTCTTCACTTTCCAACACTAGATCACTGTCTGAACTCAGTACTGAAAATTATGTCACTACTCTACCCAACTACACTCAGGATCACTTGAGCACCAGAATTTATGAGAGGGTGTAGTAGTCACCTAATCTAGTGTCAATTTGAGGACTAAGAGTGGAGATGTGGAGTCTAGCCTTTCAATCTGGAGATAGCCAATAAGACCTCTTTATGGGCGTGGTTTTCTCCTCTGAGGATTCTGTGAAATCTAGTACTTCCTTCTTAGAAGCAGAAGACACACACTCTCTCTCCCTTGGAGACACTGGACTGACTTGGCTGGCTCCTTGTGAGGTCTCCCTGAGAAGCCACATAGACCTACCCTGATGCAGTAAGAAATCTGGACCTACGTAAGCCACATGAAGACTCCTGCCAGCACTGAGATGCTTCTAACATCACTTTTGACCCACTGGCTTGTGATTGTTCTGCATTTGGTGTCATTGGATGTGTTTCTTGAGGCTGAAGAGGACTCTGTAGATTTCTGTCAGACATATGGCCTAATAGCAAACTAAAGGACTTGATCTGGACTAGGAAGGGATATTTTCTTGATGTACAATTAACCTTTATATAAAAGTCTCTCTTATATACATATGTGTATTTATGAATTTGTTTCTCTAGTCTACCCAAACTAACAAGAAAACTTTGGTATTCAAAGTACAACAGTTACAAGGGTCTGCAGTCTGGGACTCCACTCTCTTCCTCTATGACACTGATTTGTCATGATCACCTATTCTTAGCTCATTTCCTTATCTATAAATAAAGACTAGCTGTATCATAGCCATAAACATAACAAAGAATAAAAGTAAAAATATCACTGACATTTGATTTACAGTGACACTATAGGTCAGACTAAAGTCACCCTGATGTTTTCCAAGGCTGAAGTCTTCACGGAAGCAGCCTGCCCCACATTCCTCCCAGGGAGTGGCTGCTGCTAAATTTGAACCACAGATCTATCCTTATCAGCTTACCACTTAGCCATTATACCACTGGGACCCTTTTAAAAAATAACAAAATATTTGGAGGTTAAAATTAACTTCTTTTTATTTTTAGCACTGTGCTGTCCTTTGAGAGTTGAACATTTTAAATATTAACTTGAAATATTTGAAACAATTTAACATGTTCCTATCCTATAATTAGACCACGTAGGATCAAAGTATTTTGAAAAATAGGGCATAACTAAAATTGTAGACTGAGTATTTTACATTACCTCCTATGAGTACAAGGAAGGTGGGTAGAGAAATTAAGCCACAGTTCTGGGGAAGAAAGAGGAGGCTGGCCTCTGTGGCAAAGCTGTACCATCTTGGAAACCCTGGCATCACTAGAGTTTAAATGAACACTTTGGTAACCGTAGGTTTGTTTATTTTTGCGGTGGTCCATGGACTCATTTCCATAACAAATAAGATTTACTTATAAATAAATGTTATTTGTACTGTGATTTTTATTTTCAAATAAATCTTCTGATTGATGACTTCATGCTAGGACTTTCTGGTTTGGGGAAAACTGACCTCTTCAAAACCACAAAGTAACTACTCAGTGGAGAACTGGGAAAGACTATGTTGTAATTATATGTGGTTATTTATAGTAAAAAATATTTTATGTCATTTTAAAAATTGTGATTTGGGTGAAAGTTTATAGAGTAAATTCATTTACCATTTTATAACATAAAGCCTTTGAAGCTTTTATTTATTAATATATATCATATCATTCCATAGTTCCATGGTGTCAAACAGAACTGTACAATTGCCTTTGTCTTGTGACATTGATTGTAATCTCCACAATGGAAAGGGATTCTTCTTACTTTTTCTCTAGGCTTTCATTTCCCTAAAGGGGAAATCTCCTTTTTCTTCTTGCCATCTGAACTTTAGCCTCGGGCAAAGGCTTCTCTTTCTATCACAAATGCTTGGTTGCCTGAGTGCAGGCACAGCTCACTGGTGGTGGTATCCATCTCACATTCCCTTCTGTTTATCTGAAAGCTGAGCCACAAGTGGGAGCACTGTCCCGTTTTGAAGAGTGTTAAAGGAGCATTTTTAATGACCTGGCCTAATATAAACAGTATTTGTTACTACTCGGCACCATGTCTATCATCTATTTAGGTATCTATGTATATAGGTACATTCAGCTAGAAGTGAACATTTTAGTCAGATGAGCAGTTCATATATTTGTTTAGTTTATTTTGATAATGTGCTCACATGTTTTCTCAAAAGTCCTGAAGAATAGTGTACAATAAATATATAGCAATTAAGCAAACTAAGTGAACACTTAGCTGTTAATATTTACCATTTAGTGGGCTGAGCCCTGGTGGCATAGTGGTTGTGTGTGGAACTGCGGCACACAGGGTTGATGGTTCAAATCTAGCAGCAGCTCTCCAGGAGCAAGGCTGGGCTTCCTACTCCCACCAGAGGGCAGTTATGCCCCCCCCCCCAAATTATCATTTAGTAAAATCCAAATCATTGATTTTCCCATACTAGTAGGCGTATATGATATATGGGGTGGGTTATTCTAATATCTGAACTTCTTCCTAGTGTATGTTACTTCTTTAGATTTTGAACTAAAAGCTAACAGATTATTATCCATTAACAATTTATCAAAATTTGTCTTATCTTTATAGTTTACATTTTAGATAACTCATGTGAGACATTCAACTTATATTCTTTGTAATATTATATAACACAATGTCATGTGTATTCCAATAAAATGTGGTTATTTATAATATTGGGTAGCAGATAACATACATTTTCTGTCTTAATGTCACCAGTATTACAAATGTGTAATCCTAATTAATGTTCTCTGCTTTATCTCTAGGTTCTAATATTAATCGGAATGACTACACAGGCAAAAGTCATGATGAAGGGGTTTATAAAGGAAATTAACACGTTGTAATACTAGGGAGAAATGCTCAGGTTGGAGCTCTTTCCGGTCTGCCAATAAATGCCCAAAGGGACACGCTACTTTGCTGTAAACTTTAATCTGGAGGTTTTCATCTCAAGCTTCATGGATTAGCAAACCCAGTTCCCTAAATTATAACCAGAGGTACACCACTCCAGCAAACTTCACACCACTCCAGTTCAAAAGTAAGCAAGACTTTATTAAACAGAGATTGATTAATTTTCACCAATCAGCAGATACTTAATCAATATATTGACTTCAGGGCCCATTCCTCAACTCACCATGTTTTATAGTCAATGCTCAAAGTTCGCTTTCCCTTTATTCATTTTTATCATCTAGTGTTTAACCTTTGCTACTTTGTGTCTTCCATACAGGAATCTCTTTTCTATTTTCTTCACCTCTCCTTTCTCAGTGACATTTTAGATTCTGTGACCTCTTCTGCCAGAAGATTAGCTAGGCTTTTTCTGGAGACTGTTAAAGATAATGAGTACATTTTTAGTTATTATTATATATGTGTTCATCATTTTAATTCTTACTCCAACACTGACATGCTTAAACTTTTGATTGCTACTGAGACATTTTTTCATACTTTTTCTTGTTGGACTATTAAAAGTATCTAGAAAAACTGAATTCTCCCCACATTATATGTAATATTTTTATCTACATGTGTATTTTCCATTTGAGAAAGGGTCTATAGATTTTTATTAGATTCTTAAAATTGCTGTAAACCACAAAAGGCAATATGTAGAAAAAAAACCTATATATGTATCCCTGGAGTTATTTATACTTTTAAAATAAAATGGGAAGAACATAAATGCTAGTAACAAGAAATGAAAAATAATATTTTCAATTGGATTATTCACCCTAAAATTTTACCATTGGAAATGGGAGTAAATGAGATCAGTGAAAACACAAGAAAGTTAAATCATAAATCTTGTAAATATATAAGAGCATAAAAAATGAACATTTCAAATTTCCACAGAAAATGTAGTGTTATTTACAAACCACATAAAGCACACAAAATAGTCATAATGGTAGTAAATACGTATTATCATTCTAAATCAAGCTATAACTAATGACATTCTGGGAAAGGTTTAGTTTATACTGAGGCTAGGTGTCTTGCAAATGAAAAGCTATTTAAGTGCTAAAATCAATTGACTATGTAATACCATGTTTTCTGATGGGAATAGTGCACAAAAATGGCTGGAAGTTGTTTGTTACAATGGCTAAATGAGATTCTACCTCTAGTTATTATCAACCCATACATTTATCATTATAAACCACTTCATTTTTATTTTATTATATTGATTTACCTTAGCACCCAAGACAGTTTCTACTCCTACAAAATTCAGAAAACATTGATTTACTTAAATTATTCAATACTTTACTGTACAGCTATTATGTCATTTAACATTTTAGACAAATCAATACAACTTTTTTTAATTGCCTGTCACAATTCTAAGGTATAGCAAATGTATTTTGCTAGAATCATTAATTTGCACTATGTTGATGGCATTTATATAAATTATCTAAAAGAATAAAGTAGCATATGTTAGGGAAAAGTAGTAGGCTCTGAAATGAATAATTTAACCTAGTTGGAACATACAACATTGCAAAATATTTTATTAAATTTTAAATAATCTTATTTTTCAAAGACCCGAGGGGTATAATTCTATCTTCTTTGTACACTTTATATGATGATTTTTCTCTCTTAGATTCTATATAGGTATAATGTATAGATGCTAGGTCAACTCCTTGCAGTGTCTTCTGTTTTGAGAAATATACTGTAAATAATGTCAACCAGAAGACAGGGGAGCCCTTATAAATGTTAAGAAAGATAGCATCAAATATAATTGGTTATACTTGTGTATGTTAGCAGGTTTTGACACTAGTAATTAAAGACCCATGACGAGATAGACACAATGACTGCTACAATGGGCTCCGCCCCAAAATAATTGTAAGGATGGAATAGGAGCAGGCACTGTTTCGTTCTTTTGTACATCTGGTCACTGTAAGCTGGAACAAGAGGTAACATCACATATTGGGTTTATTATATAACTTAGGAAAGAAATCTCCTATGCTCAAATCGTGACGCCCTCCATACTTTTTGTTTTGAAAACATCACTTTTAATATGCATGCTGCTTGTCATCAGGTGCCATTCAGTCAGCTCTGACTTACAGCCACCTGTGTAAGACAGAACAGAGCCCTGCTGTCCTGTGCCCTCCCGCTACTTGTTCTCATGCTTGAGCATTCTCTTTTCCACCAAACCCTGTTTTTTTCCTGGGACTGGTCTCTGGTGATAGCATGGCCAACATACATGAGGCACAGGACAGGGGAGTTGGTTGACATTCTGTTCTCAAGGTTCCCCTCTCTTTCTGTCATGTACAAAAACCATCCCTCTTCTTTGTTCAGGGTTATGGCAAGAAACACCAAATCCAGTCTCCTTTGCTTAACCAAATTAAACTACCTTTCTCACTTCACAACCATGACTCAAAGTCTTTTTACTGTCTACTCAATGCTAGGCAGAGGACCCCAGTTTTGTAATAAACTTTTTAATTCTACTCTGAAGCGAACTGTCCCTCCTAGGACACTCTGTTCATTTCTGGGTTTGACAATCTCTTGCAAAGTTCATGGAGAACTCACAACCTTGGGGAGAGTGGGGTTTCTTAGATAAGTCAAGAATCACACGTCAGTAAAAAACATTCCGGATGGCACATCTTTCTTCATCTTCAACCTCTCTGTGAAGTACGCCTTGAATTCTGCTTTCTTTGGACAAGCATTGCAAAGTTCCTTTGATGAAGATAAATGGCCAATCGGTATCACACTCAGTAAAAATGTCTCCTGCCAGAAGAAAATCTGCTCTCCTCTGAGGGCCAAGGATCTTGTTACTCTGTGGGCTGGGCAGTCTGCCACTCTTTAGGAAATTCTAGGTGCCTCTGCCGCAACCACCCATTCACTCAGTGATCTTACACATTCTCTCTTGATGACTACTCTCTCGATGGATATGGGCTTTTCTGTGCCTGCCTTTGCTAAGATTCACCTTTGCACACAGCAGAATGACAAAGCAAATGGAGCCTGGAGCCAGAGTTCTCCACACCTTATTTTGCAATGTTCTCCCAAAGAGCATGGAATTTCACTTAACACATAGTTCTCCTTTTCTGAGTACTTTTCCATATGTGGTACACTCTGTCAGATAGAAAGTGGTGCTGTAATTCATAAAACTTTCACAACACACTGTTGTGTTTTAGAAGTACATCACCAGTTCTTCTTCTTAGTCTGTAAATGCCACTGACCTTTTTCCACTAGTGATGACCCTTCTGGTGTCTGAAAAACTAGTGATATAGTTGCCAGGTTCATAGCAACACAGAAATTACCACAAAATGACACATTTTCAGAAGATTGGTGGTTTCTTCAGAGGTATAATTAAATTTAGTTAATCTTTATTTTCTCTCTTGAGTCCCTCTAGCATATATCTCTAAGCATTTATTGCAACAATAAATTCTGTATCTATTTTGTTACCCATAGTCTTTAAAACTACTGAAGATTATGTCTCATTCAAAATTTTTATATAGCTTTTAATACAGTGGTCTTTATTGACTATCCACAATTATATTTCTTGCAAAGCATGGACTCATTAAGGAGAAAATTACTCACCATTTTAATCTCATTTAGAGATGTAATCAGAAGTGTGAATAATCCAGGCTAAATTGCAAAAGAACACTTGGATATTATTACCTATGATATCACAGATTAAAATATAACCAACTGAGTTTTAGCCCTACTCAAACTTTCAAGTGGACTATTTCAATAGCATTACTATTGTGCATTACTATTACTAGTGTGCACTTCTCATGAAAATCAATTTTATTTATACCAATCTAAATTATCTTTTAAAACGAAGGTCAAAATAAGCCTTGTTCCTCTTAGTGGTCCATTGAATATAATTGAAATGAAAGAATGTGCAAGTGTACCTGGCCATCCATAAAATGATCACTGCCTGAGTAAGAAACCAATGCTTCTTATTGTCCCACTAGCTCACTATATCCTTATACAATTTTATGCTTTCTTTTTAATTCTTCAGCACACATAGGTTATTTCTACTGTATAGTTAGCTTCAGGAGTAATGCAGGGTAAACTGCCAAAGGACAAAAATTGAAAGTGAATTAAAACAGAGAGAAATCCCTTTGCCTCTTGTATCAGATATTATAGTCTGATGATTCTACCATATTGCTGCCCCAGCAGCATTTTCATTTTGTCCTTTTTGTAAAATTTGAACTAGTCATCAGCACTAGCTTAGTAACCTCGTGCTACAAAAGAAATACCACAAAAGGTGGTATTAAGTCACAGGCATTTATTTTCTCAGTTAGAATCTATAAGTCCAGGTGAGGTTCTTAGCCATGTTGATTGATATGATAGACCTGACTTATTTTCTGATACTGACTCACTTGTCTTTGTTTCTAGGTGGCTCCTCCCATGAAAGTTGTCTTCCCTTAGATGTGTCTTGCTTTTATTCCGATGTCTCTATTACACGGAGTCATGGCGACATAGTGGAGACAGCTGTGCTGCAACTGCAAGGTCAGCACGTGGGAGCCATCAGGAGTTCCGCGGGAGAAAGAGCAGACTTTCACGCTCAATTAGAGTGGCAGTCTCCAAAACTCGCGGGGGCAGCTCGCCCCTGTCCTGCCTACCGGCTCGCCAGGGGAGGACATTGATTCAGTGCTAGGGAGTTAGGGATTTGGAGTTTTATCAAATTCGCAGAATCAAACAGGATGAGGACCCATCTTTTGTAGTATGCCCTCATTAAAATAACGGAAGGAACTCTTCTTTCAAAACATGGAATTTTATTACAAGCTGGGGACCAGAAACCTAATAGTTTAAAAGACGATACAATCAAATCTCTAACAAGTATAATCTTTGGGTTCTTACAGATCCCTGTGGGTCAGAACCTACTTGGTGGCATCCAATAATGCCAGGGTGGATATGTAGCCATTTGGAACTTAGAAGATTTTTTAAATTCTTTGCAGTGGTTCTCCATCTCTGGGTCGCAACTCCTTTGGGGATTAAACGATCCTTTCATAGGAGTCGCCCGGTTCATTCAAGTACCAAAATGACAGTGATGAAGTAGCATCGACAGTAATTTTATGCTTGGGGGTCACTACAACATGAAGAACTGTGTGGAAAGGTTGCGGCTTTACTAAGGGAGAGGACCACTGGGAGAAAGGACAGATTTGGCGAAAGTCCTGACTGTACCTATTGTAGGGTTTTGTATTTGTTTGAAAATCTCATGTCCTACGTGCCAAAAAGCATGGTCTCTAGCTGCCATTTTGGTTCCAACTCAAATTTCATACCTTCAAATATATTTGGCTGACAATTTAGTGCTTTCAGCTCATCATGTATCCTCTCCCACATTGACTTATTATATGTAGTATCAATAATATCGACATCCAAATACACTGCCCAATTAATGTTTCTCCCCTTTTCTGCTCTGTGTTTAAATGCCCTACTCCCTGCCTGCTCCCTCCTCTAATGAATGCCAGTGCAACCCTGGGAGTGGTCATTGTCCATTGGCCACAGGTTTCCTACGCAATGCAGCCTGCAGCTCAGAGCATCCTGATGCACACTGACCTCCAAATCCAAGTGCGACGCTACTGAGGAGACTCTGACGGGAAACTGCACACCGGGCTGCTGGCAATTCAGCTCATAACACACTACCGCACCGAGGCTCTTAAGAGCACATGGTATTTTTCCCCTAAAAAGTGACAGAATGAACAACGAAAAATACTATGGCAGGCACAACTATATTATATATGAAGGAAATAGGCTTCTATATGTGTCTCTTCTTTCCGGGATTTCATTAGAGAGGTATATGTCATGTAGCTAGCTGTATAATATAATGATGGGATATTTAGAATAAAAAGCAAGGAAATTATTTTAAAGATATTTTCAATTGGATTTACATTTTCAAAAGTTTTATTAAAAACATGATTCATGAAATTCATTATCTAAACTTTGTATTTTAACTCATGACTGTATATTGCGATTCACGATCTAAGTGAAGCCCACCAAATAGAGAACTCCCAGTGAGTCAGGTGAGATGCACACTTATGGTACCAACAGCACAGCCGTGGTGAAAGACACATGCAATTACAGCTTTCATAATACAGTCATATACAGGAATTAAATTGGGAGCAAGAACACCTCAGACACGCTGAGAATGTTACTTATGATTTTTCTAGTTTTAAAATGGACATATGTTGTAAATAAAAGAAAACGACTTCATATAATAATTTAATGCATGCTGTTCCTCGACTGAGTAATGGTTTGTTTAATGCAACCTTCAACCATCGAGGGGAATTAGTTGCTCATGGATTTGAAATATTTTTTCTTTCAAATGCCTTTTCCAAAATGAAGTTACCATTGCTTTGTTAATTTCCCAATTTGCAAACCAAAATGTGTATTTCATCACTAGCATCTCTAGGTACTTCTAGATGACCTTTTTTATATTTTTGTTAGTGAAGGCCAACTTAATTACTAATCAATTTAATTTGTGTGCACATTATCTCTAAATAATCAGATTTGGTATGATTCTATTACTAGGTTCCATTACAGTGGACAATCTCATTAACAGGGTCCTGAGATATCACTTTAGATCCATTTGGCAACAGAGATAGAGACCTAAGCTCATTATGTGATGTACTCTAATTTCTTATATTGATGAGGTTTTTTTCTAGCTGTATTTGAAACAATGTAACTATCATGTATAAAAAATTTACAAATTATGGATAAACAAAATATTTTTAAACAGAAAAATAAGAGAAAAAAGAACAAAAAATGAGAAATAAAGGTAAAAATAAAGGAAGACAAAAACCAGAGAAAAAACAAAGAGCTTAAATAGGTTCATTAATCATCTGCTACAATTTAAATAAGATATAATGGATTTTATAGAAACTTTTATAATACTTTGTTTAAATCTGTAGATCTACTGATTTTTAAAAGTTTTGTTTCACATGACTTTAATTTTCAATGGCCTGTTTTCTTTGTTTCATGTTTTTTTTTGTAATGTCCTTTATAGTTCTGCAGTCAAGCTAGTTTTGCTACTATATATATCTATGCTATAATCTTTGTATATTATTTCTTTCTCTATCTTGGTAATATTGATGTATCAATCTTTGTGTGTCATTATCTATGTAACTTTAAAAATAAATTTTATTTATAATTTAATTCTTTACAATTATGCTTTTTATTGATTATTGTTTTAAAACCATGTAATATCCATGTATTTTATAATTATCATTAAAATCATTATTGCTATTATTATTATTATTTTGTATCAAGACTTCATATTGCTTCAAAGAAAAATTACATTTGCTTCTCATTTTTGCAGTTTGATTATCTGTGCATTAATTCAACTGAACCTACTTGTTTCTCCTACTGGCTTCTAGGTGATGTGAACTCAACATGACCCTGACAGACAAGGTAGACTGGAAGCCTCCATGAGAATAAAAAGCCCCATCTTTCTTCTGCAGAGGCACTGGTGATTTCAAACAAATAAGCTTACAGTTCACAGTCCAACAAGTAACCGGCAGGACTCTGGACCATTACATTGTGACTCGTTTTTCTATCCTCTTTAAAATATGGGAAATAAATGGACAGATATTGGGGGAATGCTCGATCATAAATAAGGTTGTCATACAAACTTTAGGTGTAACCAAACATTGTCAGGAAAGAAGTTCATAGGTCTTGGTTGAAGATCATATTTTCCAAGGACATCAAGGCAACTGGCATAGCATAATTTACACAGAAAATATGCTCTTTCCTAATTTCTAGGGGCTGGGGGCTTAAAAGCTCATGAGCATCCATCTAAGGTGAAACTATTGGTCTCTCTTTGTTCACAAAAGTGAAATTAAAGATACATAGTGACAGTCCCGTAGATTAATTAATCACATGAACACCAGTCTCCAATTATCAGAGAAACCAGCCTTTAACATATCATCATGGATCCGGTAGATGCAATTGTATAGCAATATTTAAAGATTATATAAAGTTATAAAAAATATGAGAGATAAAAATAATGGAGTCAGACATATTTCACTGTAGCATTCTAACCCCAGCCCTGCTGGTGCTCCACTAAGAGAGAGAGAGAGAATGAGGGGGAAGGAGAGGCCATGGAGAGAGGAGACAGGGCAAGGAGTTGGGGGGAGGAGAGGCAACTGAGAGAGAGGACAAGAGAACTCCTTTATTCTGATCAAGTCTTATACGTCTTTTGGGGACATGCAAGGCCCCTGCAAGTAAGGGCAGACATCAACGGAAAGGGTTATCTTTAGGTTATATAGTAATGAGAGAGGGATGATCTAGGGTAAAGTGACCAGATATTCCACTTTTTAAGAATTTAACAATGTCCTGCAGTGCTTTAAAATTAAAATAAATATACTACAATACTATGTTTGCCTTCTATGAAAAATTTTGTTGCAACATATAGACCAAATTTTTAATCAAGAACTATTCCCTACCCCCCTCAATGGTGTCCCGTTTAAAATCTACTCATTTTAAAGAGCACACACACGATAGGAAAGGGAGGGATGGGGGTCTCATGTGACAAGGAGGGTGACCCCAGATTCATTGTGGAAGCCTCCCCCCCTTCATTGCCTTTGGGCTTGACTTGATTTAGCCAACGCTTTCAGGTGAAGTGACCCATTATCCTAACAGCAATGAGTCAGCCCTATCTTTTGTTGGAGAGACAATGGCCTCTGTATAGCTAGTGCCTTTAGGGAGAATAATTACACTTCTGACCTCCCACCAGATGCTGACAAATGGTTACTAATATGTGTTTAATATTTTGGAGGAGATATAATTTTGGGAAAGTCTTATGTTCCTCTGGCATTCAACTCTCTGAGGACAGAAGAACTAGACGATGCTTGACTACTACTGCTAACCCACTCTGAAAGCAATCACATTGAAAAGCCCAGAACAGAGTAAAAGAAAAAGTAGAACAAGACTCAAAGTCATTCTAAAAAGATTGCATTTACTAGTCGAATAGAGACAGGTGGGACCCTCAAGCCTACGGTCCTTAGGTAGATGCCAGGTGTAGAACTGAACTCACCGCAGTGACTCGATTTTAGGACAAACTATAGCTACATCTAAAAATGGCACAATAACACCCATGAGGAATGCACACCTTAAGATAATCAGTTGTTTGAGATAAAAAGGAAAACAAAAACAATTGCTACTTTTGTCTCTCAATTTTATTTCCTTGCATTCTACACCTGCTCTCCAGCTCTAGTCATGAAATATTTTCTCTTGAGCTCCTGAGAAATCTTCCTGCTTTTGTTGTTGTTGTCAAATACTTGCTTCTCAAGTCTCTTTTAACCACTTTAGTGCTTAACTTTTTTCAAGTATATACTCTCCAAGAATATATTCTTGAATATTGAATGAGAGGTAAATCATTGGAAACATTGCTATTTTAAATGCTTTTTTATTTGTCTTCAAAATTGTTTTATATTTTAGGTTAAGCATGACAGTCTAGATGGGATTATATATTTTTTCTGAAAACTATTCTTATCTTGTGACAATGACTGTTATTTGTTTCCAATATTCATTTGCATAATCTCTTTCCCTTTGTTTTTCTACAAATGGCATGGTACTTACTGAGAAAATCCACATATGTACTTTGTCATATTTGTTTAACACAAGAAACCTCTAAATTACAGTGGCTGATCCAGCCAAATATGGACACGCCCATCAGCAGAAAGTACAGAGAAGAGAGTGGAGGAAGAGTTTACTTCCAATTACCAGAGTACCAGTAAGTGACACAAATTAATTCCTTCATATCTCATGGTCAAGAATATAGTCATTCACATAACTCATTTTACTTTGCCACCTTACAATATTGTCTTGTTGTTCTTCTTAGAATAAAATTTGTTTTTCCTGTACACCATGCTACAAGACTTTTATTTTTCACCTTAGTTTTCATTTTTCCTTTGTTTGTTTCAGTGTTTTGAGTTCTAACTTGTCATCAGTTATGCCAGACATACCATGATTTATGGTTAGCCATCTTTAATTAACAACGACAGACTAAGGATAAATTTAGAACTCTTAGTATATGCATTTCTTAGAATAAGGACTCATCTAAAACTGAGCAGTGAGAAACCATGCCATTCCATTGGGAAAATCCTGAAATGCCATTACCTGGGAGTCTGTCTTGGTCTGTTTCCAGAAACAAGCCCAGAAAAGATGTCAAGGAAGAGAGTAAAAAAGCTGTGAAAACCAAAAGAGCAAACCTACTGCTATCGAGTGAATTCTGACTCATGTCAACCCTAGACCAGGCTGGGTAGAGCCGCTCCTGTGGATGTCCGAGTCTGTAACTCTACGGAGGAATAGAAAGACTCACCTTCTCCCTCAAAGCAGCTGGTGGTTTCAAACTACTGACGTCACATTTAGCAGCCCCACAGCAAACCACTATGTTATGAGGGCTCAATAATGCCATGATGATTTATTCAGAGTATATTCAGTTTAATTTTACCCCCGTCCTCTACTGTGCTTAGTTCTTTAAGCACGGACTCTACTGATCGTACCTTTATCTCTTAGGTAGTACATTTATATCTGCTGGAAAAGGAGAGGTGCATTGGAATGGTAGCAAAAGCTTGGGGAGGGGGAATCTGAAGACATTAATCACGCTGTGGATAATTGCATCCTTCTTATCCACTTTGCAGGAGAATTTACTAGCTACAGGGTTTGAGCTTTCTAGCTTTCTGTTGGGCAGGATTGGTGGCTTTACTATTTGCTTCATGCCCTTGAGGATTATCTTTCCCAGCTTTGATCAGTCAGTTGCCAGTCATCCATTCGCTTTCCATCTTTCAAAATTTGTTGACACTTCTTATCTGTATTTGTCACCTTCTCTATTCTTTCTGTCCTTGTTGGTATATAATTTAAAGTTTTATTTTCCTCTACTGTTATAGTAGTTGGGTTTGGTGAGAGAAGAGAGATAGAAACATGTCATCCATGCTGCAAACATGAGTGGCAGTTCATTTTGTTTACTTGCAGAGAGCTTTTAAAGGGAACAAAAGGAACATTTCCCCTGTAAGTAACAAGAAAAGGGAATACATATCTGAGGTTTCCAGAGAGGACTCTGATCCTGTTACTTTTCTGCCTTCAGTTATCTGGAAAAAATTTTTGAGATGAGATATTTGTGAAATATCTTGAGAAGACAGATATCCTGAGTCCCCAGCCTTAGCCAAAAAAAAAAGAGAGAGAGAGAAAATCCACGAATGAGAACAAAAACAAGTACTGAAGTACTTATCCGTGTGGTCAAATAAAGAGACATTTCTGTGATTTTAAAGATGGTTCATGAAACAAGATCATATTCTATGCATTTATTAGAAAAATTAATCTAGGACCACTTAGAAACAGATGATTAATGGAATAGCCTCTATTGTAAGGAGTTTTGATGGTGTTGTGCTTTCAACATTGGGCTAGTAACCCCAAGATTAGAAGTTCAAGCACAGATCTGTTCCAAGAAAGACTAGACTTTTTGCTTTGTTTTTTTCCCCTAAAGATTCCAGTCATAGAAACCCAAAGCTATATTTCTATGCTGTCTAAGAAGGTCTCTGTGAAGTCGGGTCCACCTGATGCTAGTGGGTTTAGTGTTTAATGTAGCCTCAATTATTACTGCAGCCAGCTATTATCCAAAAATGTGTTGTGACAGGGCTAAACACTATTTCCTTCTTTTTTAGTTATGAAAGCTTTCCTAATAGAACTTTCCTTTTGTTTTCACTATTATTCACCAAGCGCAGGAATAATCTGAAAGGATTAATCGTTCAGTTCGCTGGTAGTAAAACTTAAAAGATTGCTGAGAAAAATATTGGTAAAATGCTAAATCTACTTTATATTTTGATGTATTTCTTTAAGTTACACATTGAATATGTTTAAGTTATATAAACATTAAATTAAACATTATGCCCTAGGTGAGACGGGTTCCATTTGAATGTAATTTGTAAAGTAGATTCCTATTACTTCTGTAACAAATTATTATAAAATTGATACCTTAAAATTATTATAAAATTGATACCTTAAAACAACACAAACGTTTTATTTTGGACATCAGATATCAAATATAGGTTAGCAGAGTTGTGTTCCTGTGGAAGCTCTAGAATAGATTTTATTCCCTTCATGTTATCTGAATCCTTCTCTGATGATCCTCTTGCTGCTGTTCACTGAACATCACTTCAGTTGTCACATCCCATTCTCTGTTTCTAACCCTGTTTCCTTGAATATGAACAAACTGGTTCAGAACAGTTCTGTCAAGGTCTACAGGAACAAAGGGAGAGTCTGCATGACATGGCAATCAGAGTCCTTGTTGGGGTAGGCTTTGACTCCAGCAGAAAAAAATAGGAAGCAGAGTTGCTCTCAATGAAGCTACAGATACATTCAAAGACCTGCAGGACATCACTGATTATACCAGAGCTAAACCTCTTTACATGGTCATGCTCAGGAAAATATTTTTCTGATATTTTCTGTTTTGAGTCAAAATCCATATTACATCCACAAGATCCACTACATTAGTAATGGTACCTCTTATTCCACATCCTTTCCTATATCAGACTCAGATTTCTGGCAGTTCCTTTTTAATGTACCTCTGCAATCATTTTTAAAGCATCAGTAGCAATATTTCACTTACCTCTAATATTAATAATATTGTTTGATAATATCCCCAATATTTTGGGTCATCTTTCATGGATATTTCCTATATTATTCAATATTATGTCCATGGAGCCTTTCAAGATTGCAACTGGAGTCTGGAGAGTAGAGTCGAGAAAATTCAATTCTTTTAGAATAAAAAATATGAAGGATCGTCTCTTTTTTTCTAACTTCAAGTCTAATACATTGAATTCAATTATCTTACTTTGTCTTCATGAATCACAATTTAAAATGTCCTCCATAAGCCCATATACTTCATTTTAGAAACCCATTCTATCCATTCTCTGTTCAAGAAAAAGCTTCAGGGTCCCTTCCAACATCCATGTGTATATTCCATTTGTTTCCTGGGTTTTAAAGGCCTTTTATTTTCTTCATGTATAGTCTATTGTGGCATTGATGTTAACACAGAATCTGTCTGATTGTCATTATTATTCGATGCATGGGCTATATGCTTGAAATGGTCTCTAAACTGAAGTAGAATACATTCAGACTTATTCTCTAACTCTCGTGACCTGGTATAATTCTTCTACATTTTCCTGTTGAACTTCAATATTTATATGCCATTGTTGGGTCTGTTCTGTAGGCAGGAACTAGCCTTGTTCTGTGTGATACAATGGAATGTTTCCATTTCCTCTTTCCAAAAGTCATATCAATTTGATTCTTGTTTATTCCATCCACCAAGGCTCACATGCATAGTTGCATTTATGTTGTTGAAAAGGTTATTTCCAAAGAAATCATCATTGGCCTTGTTAAAATCTTTTAAGTAATCTCTTAAATAATTTCTGTCCACCAAGTTCTTATTTTCCAACTGCTAACCCTTCTTCTTTGTAACTTTGACATCTCAGTCATCAAAAATTATCAATGAATCTTGACTTCATACCTCAACAATTTCAGACTTTCTAAAGGATGTTCAAATTCTTCATCTCTTTATTTGCATTTGTTATACAAATTTAAATAATGATCATATCAAATTATCGTTCATGTAGGCATATGAATATTATACTATCAGGGGCAGTATCATAGGTACAGATTCATTTTTCAATGTGCCTTTTGACAATGAATTTAATGATGTTCTTCTTTAATTTTTCATTCAAGCCATAGTCTATCATATCATTGTCCATTTCAGAAGGGCCAAAACATGTTTATTTCAACTCTTTAATACAGAGGAGAGATATTATATTCAAAATTTACTTTTGAGAGTAAAAGGATACAAAAGTGTTGAAGTTGTTTATGAAAGGATTTGACACAGTGGATGGAAGAATGAACTCCAATATATCGATTGTGAGGATAGCACAGAACCAGGCAATATTTTGTTCTGCTGTGCACAGGATCTCTGAGTTGGTATAATTATAATGGCACTTAAGAAAAATCATAGGAATGTCTTTAATATCAGTCTTCAAGTATATCTTTCATATTTCAACTTCTAATTTTCTTGAATTTGCATTCCATACACCTGAATTTTAACGAATATTTCCTGTTGAGTCATTTTGTTAATTTTTCCAACAAATGAAAATTTTCAAAAAAAAGAATTATGGATCCATGAAAGACAAAACTTTTGATAACTTCAGTCTCTTATCCATGTA
>PVJH01002925.1:49498-155010 GCA_004026705.1 Nesogale talazaci
GTGTGTGTGTGTGTGTGTGTGTGTGTATGTGTCATTCATTGTGATCTGTGTCCCCTTCCTCCCTATCTCTGTCCCCCCTTCCTTTTATCCATTTGTTATTGCTATTCCCATTCCTGTCTCTGTGTTCTGTGTGCTGTGAGCTTTATCTATTGCTTATACCTATGTACATTCTCTGGTTCAGTCCAGAGTGGGAATGAGAACTGGGGTCATGAAAGTGGGAAGGTGAGGAATCCTCAAGTAACCAGAGGTACATTGCCTCATTCATTGATGCTCTACTGCACCCTGCTTGACTCATCCTTTCCTGAGATCCCTCGGTGGGGTATGTTCTGTTGTCTACATATGGGCTTCGGATCTCCACTCTGACCCCCTCATTCTTGCAAACACATCATTGTTTGTTATGAATCCTATGACGTTTGTTGCTGATCCCAATGACAGCTCATAATCAGACTGGCTGGTGTGTCTCTTCGATGTGGGCTTGTTGCTTCACTGTTGGATGGTAGCTTGTTTAACTTCAAGCCTTTAAGATCCCAGATGGTATATCTTTTAATAGGCAGACATCTTCTGCTTTCTTCACCATATTTGCTTAAGTATCCATTTTGTCTTCAGCAATGGTGTCAGGCAGGTGAACATCAAAAAATGACAGGTTATTAGAATGAAGTGATCATATTTTCAGGGAAGAATTGAATAGAGACCCAATATCTGTCCACTACCTTAGTACTTAATATATAAATATATGTACATATAAATAGATGTATATCTACTTCCACATCATTATATGCATATATTTACATATATACACACCTATATTTATACCTCAATAAATGTCCTTCTACTCCTACTTCTTTCCTCTGTTTCTTTTTATTTTCCTCCTGTCCCACTATCATATTCCACCTTCATTTGGCTCCCAGTTTGACCTTCATTCAGCTCTCAGTAATTCCCTTGGTTACATTGCACTTGGTCGAATCCCACCAGTCAATCTTCACCCTTCTTGCTACAGATTTCAGATTACTTGTTTCGTCCTTGGACTTGCTGCCCTGCCCACCTCTAACCACCTTTTCCCCTACATCCCCGTATCTCATATGCCCCAGGAACTGCCAGTCCCATTGTTTCTCCTTGGGATTGTTTAATGTGCCTATCTTATGTAGAAACAATGGGAGGAGGTAAGTCTAAAAATTGTTCCATGAATGTTTTCTGATAGAGTCTGATGAGGTGCCAAGCCCTGTCCTAAGTGTGCAAAGTTTATTTTCTGGATCTTTCAGAATTTGTTATTTTCTTCCCCTAGTTGCTATATTGCACCTCCTCTGTGTTTCACCCTAGTGAGATGTGTGTGTGTGCGTGTGTGTGTGTGTAACCAAGGACAATTCCTCCCACACCATGTCTTTAGTGTACTATGGGTCAGTGAGGGCATGTCATGTCTCATAGTCCCTATGGTCCTATGGTCCTATGGTCCTCTCTGTGCTTTCACTGCCTGGAAAAGGAAAGTCATCCTCAGAGCTTGGTGGGATAGGATGCTGCTGTTTCTCTCTCTCTCTCTCTCTCTCTCTCTCTCCCCCTTAGTTTGCTCTTGTGTTTTCTGGGAAGACCTGCCCCTCTCCAAATGTCCAATTTTATATGCATATAAGACAATTGAAAATATGGTTTGAGTCAGATATATCATAGTCCTCAATGTACCATTCTTGCTATTCAATAGTGATCTTCTGCAGTAGATTTACTTAGACAACATGACTTTTAACCCCCTAATGCTGGTTCCATGAGAATTGACTTTGGAATTCAAGCCAGAAAAAAGAATCCTTGATAATTCAACATATTCTCCATTTATCATGTTGTTACCCTTTGTTGCTGTATGGAGATTTCCTTTATACTTAGTTGAAATCTATATCAAAAGCTTAGTACCACAACTTGTTCCACAACTTCCACTTATATTGGCAGCAGTCTACACTCCAAGGCAATTACATGCATCAGGTTGTAATCTGAGTAAGGAAGTGATTTCCCCCCCTACTCTTGTCCAATTATGATAACTTAAAATCGATTAACAGTGATTGAACTGTAGTAGTTCAGGATGCAGAAGATATCTAGGTGCTTAATGTCAAAATACTGAGAATTCTGACAGCCTAAATTGAAGCATAATCTTAATTATAACAAGATCTTATCTTCACTTACCATCTGCAATCATCTCTTTCTCTTACATACAAACTGATTCATGTATTTCTTAGTTTACATAAGTTTCATAAGAGTCACTATGATTTAAATAAGGTATTCAGATATGTTTAGTAGTATAATCTGTTATGCATCATAGTTGGCTTGGTTATATTTTCATCATATTTTTCTCATTATATTAATTGTACAATGAATTTCTTATTCTTGTCATGATTGATACTAGATGTCATTTAGTTGGTTCAGGTCCATGGTGACTTCATGCACAACCTAACAGGACAGTGTGCTGTCCTTCGTGATCCTCCCATTGGCTCCTGTTCTTGAAACCATTCATGAAGCCACTGTGTCCATCCATCTCCTTCTTTTTCTATGTCCTACTGCTTTACCATGTATTATGTACTTATCAAGGAACTGTCTGTTCTTACAGCATGTCCCAAGTTGTAAGATCATTCTTGCTGCCCTTGTGTCTAATTTGCTCCCTGACTGTACTTCTTCCAAGACAAATTTGTTTACATTTTTTTCTAACATGTTGATTCATATTCAGTCTTCCTTATTCAATGTTCAAATTTCTCATGCATGCAAGGCAATTGAGAATACCATGACTTCAGTCAGGTACACCTTAATCCTCAAAGTCATACCATGGCTTTCCAATACTCAAAAGACACCTCATGCAGCATATTTACCTAGTGCAATTGTATCTTTTTATCTACCTCTTATATTCTAGATGTATAAAATGTAGTAAATTATTTGAGTTTTTTGTAAGTTTAAATAATTTTGAATATCACTATATTTAATATAAATACAATCCAATTAATGATAAATTTATCCTTTTTATAATTATTTTTACGCTGATTGTCAATAGCTAAAGATAAATCTTGATATTAACAATATGGCTCACTTAAAGGAAATATAAAAACACTCAACCTAATGTGCAAATTACCTTTAGTTCTCTACCCTTAATACACTAGTTAGAGGTTTTTTTTAAAAAAAGTGGTCTCTTAGGTATATTATGTTTATAAATTCAGAATATTGTGTATTCAGAATTTTCTAAATGGCATAATCTTACTCAAAACATCACCCAGAAACTCATTTGCTCTCACAGGAGACTTTTTAATTAACAGTCACATCTGTGCTATTACACTATATTTTTGCAATGTTAGCAACAACTTAAACCACATTATTAAATTATGAAAAATTATAAATCTCAATGGACCTGTTAGGTGCTACAAGAGCCTATAAGTAGCAATCTCTAAACCTCAGGGGTCCGGACTTGAGTTACTTAATTTTGGGGGGGGGGGTAACAATGCTGTTAAATATTTAATAGTATAATATTTTAAATACCTTTCAACTATAAATGACATTAAAAATTCATTTGCTTAAACTATCAAAGGTTACCTGGTTATATTTGTGTAGAAGTCTATTTCAAATCTGTTTAAACAGCAGTGATGCTAAAACATGAAGTTTTCTAGAAACCAAAAAGTAAGTAAGTTCATATTAAAATAAAATATGTATTAAATTAAGTAATGAAAGTAATACAACCCCTGTGTCAGTTTTGAATGACATTATAAACTGAAATATGTTATTTTTAGTTATAACATAAACCTCGAATAACTTCTTAATGCTGTATGTTTAATTTTTTTTAAAAAATGGAGCAGTTGTCTAAATACATGTGGTTTTAATTAGTACCAGAAGATCCAAGGTCTGCAATTTCTTTCTTCAATTTTTCATAGTATATTCTATTCTTTAGTATCCTCCCATCTTTCCTAATTATGTGGTGAGGCAATAGCAGAACTATCGCTAGTGGATGACTTCCATAAATTGGAATTAATGCTTTCAAAGTCTTGATGTTATATGTCAGTGAGTAAGTTTCAATTCATAAGGATTTTATATACAAAAAAGCAAATGCCCAGTCCATGGTAAGCCTCCCAGTCATCCACATGCCATACTCTATTGTAGTCATTGTGTTCAGACATCAGATTTTGGATGTTCTGGATTTTGCTAAACCTCTGCTTTACCAAGTAAAGGGTTTGAGTAATCTATGCTGAAGGTTGTAGTCTCTGATCATCTAGTTTTTTTCTACTTTCAGCAAATAAAATTGTGCCTCCTTCAAATTATAAATTGTTAATGAATCTTCCTCTGGGTAGACTAGATAAACAAATTCATGGAGACCCTCATACATAAACATTGAGAAAACATCCCAGCACAGTCCAAATCAAGTCCTTAAGTCTGCTATTAGTCCATATGTCCAGTATCAGTCTATAAAGTCCTCTTCAGACTCTCACAACATATCCAGTGATGCCAAATGCAGATGATCACAGTGCAGTGGGTTACATATCTTTGTAGCCAGGGGCATTGCCAACATATGAATGCTGGCAGAGGTCTCTTCATGATTTTTCAGCACCCAGGGCTCTATCCGGGTAGCTTCTCCTCGGGGAGGTGGCGAGGGGAGCCCGCCTTGTCAGCTGAGTGTCTCCAAGAAAGTGAGTGTCTCCGACCTCCAAGGAGGAAACACCACCAGCTTTCCCACGATTCCTAGGAGAAGACCGTAGCCACACACGGGTCATTGGCTCTCTCTGGATTGACACACTAGACTCCACCCCTACCCTCTCAATCCTCAAATTGGCACAGTATTAGGGGACTCCCACACTTTTAAATAATCTTCTGATTCTCTAAGATTATCTATAAGCATTAAGGATGATAGACATGTTGAAGAAATAGCTCAACTTCACATCTTTTTGCATCGAAACACTAAAGTTTCCAATTGTTTTGTTAGA
The DNA here is from genome assembly GCA_004026705.1 of Nesogale talazaci. Taxonomy (NCBI): domain Eukaryota; kingdom Metazoa; phylum Chordata; class Mammalia; order Afrosoricida; family Tenrecidae; genus Nesogale; species Nesogale talazaci. Next base: position 54,427 of record PVJH01002925.1, read on the forward strand.
ACTTCTGCTTCCGAGTCTATCAACAGGTGTAGCATAAATTCCATTTAGTGTGCTGGATTTCTCCTCCTCCTCAAAGCTATCAATAATTAGCTATAAAGTACCCAGTGTCTTATGAACTTGTGAACATAGTTGGATATTTTTGCATAATCAACAAAACTATGGGCAAATATCTTTCTCATAATTTCCAATAGCTAAAATCGCCAAGGTTACCCTTCATTCACGAGCTCTTCTGCATTCAGTTTGAAATTCTGGAAATTCCTTCTGAAAATATCTTTGAGTTATCTTCAGTGATATTTTACAAAGTGTGATACTAAGTACATCATAGACTTCCTACATGTTTTTGGATTACATCTCTTTAGAATGAGCTTGAGCATATATCTCTTGTGGGTTAGCCATGCTCCAAATTTCTTAGCAGACACTGTGAGCACTTTCAGCACTGCTTTCACTATCCATAACATTGATTCTTGGTCACCTGCTACCTCCTGAAATGTTGGACTCACAGACATTTCCTTCAGGTAAGGTGACTCTGTGCTTTTAGTGTGAATTCATAATTCAGTCTCTGAGGGAGAACTTCTCTTTCTTCTGACTCTGGAGCAAGATTCTAGTCTATTTGAGCCTCTCATGAGAAAGCATAGGGTGGCTGGGCCTCTCTCTTCCCCTTGTCTGTCTGTTTGCTTGCTTCTATATTCTCTTTGATATCTTACATAAAGGCAACTTTGGTCATATGGTACTCTAATATTGTTTAATTAACATACCAACGATATCCCATTTCCAAATGGGATTATAATGACAGGCACGAAGCTTAGCATTTGCAATGTATTATCTTTGAGAGACATAATTCACTCCACTAATGCCATTTTGACAATTCATTTCTAGCCATTCATTGTACATTTGACTGCATTGATATGCCATTTTTCATCTAGTTCAAAACCAAATATATGAAATTATATTTAATATTTGATGAGATATGATTGAGATAAAACATGAAATCTAAATGTTTTCAGTGGATCAATCTCTCAGAAACTGCTAAAATCTTTATCACTTTTACTTATCAGTGATATTAATTCAGAACGCAGATAATGTACATATTGAGCACATTAATATTATTTCACATTTAAAACAATATGTATATATGTGCATAGTGAAAAAGGACAATGTCATAAATCCTTTATAAAAGATATTGAGGTTTACTCATATTTATATTTAAGTGACATGTAAATTAAAAATTAACTATACTTTTTATATGAGACACTAAAACACTATTTAAAAATCTGTTTTTTTTTTTTAGCAAAATTTGAATAATACAATTTAATTTTCGCTGCGGACTTTTTCTTCTTTTGGGCCATCACTGCCCTCTGGTGGTGGGAGCATGAGGCCCAGCCTTTGCTTCTGTGGAGCCGCTGCTGGAATTGAACCTCCACCCCAGCGGTCCACAGTCCCGCGCACAACCACTACGCCACCAGGCCTCAGACCCTTTTTCTTTTTATAGGCAAGAAAAGCTGACTCAATTTTGTAGTGAAAAGGCATAACCCTTTTTATTATTTATTTAATTTAGTCCTTAATATTGTATGGGAAGTTTCAATTCCATTTGTTTTTTCTTTTAAAATAAAATATTAAAAATCAAACAATCATCTCTGATGATTTAATGATCTATATTGAAATATCGTGGCAGATTAAATAATGTAATTGTGCCTTTTTAAAGAAAAAGAAAGGGATAGGAAATGGGGCATGAACAATTCATCAAACGATAATTATTGTAAATTTTAGTGCTTTTAATTCAAAATATTATTTCTAATTAATTTAGTTTAATGTATATAAAGAAAATCTGTCTTTATATTAAGGCATGGATACAGGCTTGTGCTCTTCTTCTTTGTGAAATAACTGCTTAAAATTAACCTTTCTATTTATGCATTCATTAAACAAACCTACAAAATGTTTTATTATGTCTAGACACATATTACAAATATTCATTGAGATGAATTATGCAACATCATGCCTCTTTTCTTGTAGAATTGCAAATGTTCATATAGACCATATAATTGAAGTTGAAATAAAGTGTGCTTGCCATCTTTAAAATGAATTAAACTTCACTGTGACCCAAGCTAGAAAAGATGCTATTAGCCTTAGAGTTAAAAAGTCAAAGCAAACAATACAAAAATAAGAAATAGAACACAAAGTGCATTTCCCCTGTGGTAGCAGAGAAAGAAAGAAGCAAAGGTATTTTCAGATGTAGATAAGGTTATAGGTTGTTGAATTTCCCTGCTGACTGAAATGAGTGTGAGAGACAGAAGACAAAAGCTGTCAATAGATGTTTAACAAAGCAGCCAAAAACATTGGAAATCTGCAGGAGTTACTGATGAAAGAGTCTCTCAATCTTCCATGACAACCACCCTCAGATTTACGTGATGCCAGTGCAGAGTCAGCAACGTCGGTAAAAGAGAACTTAATTACTGTAGTACCACGCCAAATTCAGCGCATCTGTGCTGGGGGACAGCACATCTGTGGTAGATAGGGTCCTCTGCAGTACGGAGGAAGTCCTTCAACTCATGTGGGCTGCTAGGTCCAAGTTCTAGAAACAGACAGCTGAGTCATTCACCGGGCAACAAAGGCAGTCTGGCCACAGGCAGCAAACAGCAGGGCAAGTCACCCACAGTCAACAGCTCTGGAACTTAGCAAGGTAGTCCTAGATGGAATATGGAACTCAAGTAATGAAAGATGACAGGATATGACAGTCCCAGTCTTGGTAAAGTGTGGTAAAGCAGGTCGCAAAAGAACCTTAATCTCTAGTGAGTGATATGATCCAGACATCGGCAGCCCCACAGGTAGTAGTGTAGCTCACAAGTTGAGACAGAGAACAAGCAGTCACATACTGGTCTGATTACCAGAGAATGAGAGAGAGAGAGAGAGAGAGAGAGAGAGAGAGAGAGAGAGAGAGAGAGAGAGAGAGGATTGTTGAGCCATTTATCTCTTTGCCCTCCATTCAAACAGCGACTTTATTAACCCCACATGTTTCTATTGGCCAGGTTGGCACAATAAACCTACCTATCACAGTGTCTTGGGGAAAATAAATCTTATAATTAAGGAAGACTGTGATTAAAATAATGATCTGCATTCATCAAGATAAAAGAGTCAAAAATACCAGGGGCATAAAATTAGGAAGAAATGATTACTTTAAAATCTATGTATAATATTAACAGTGATTCCACACACGTGGTAGAACTCAGGGGCTGAAATAAGTGTTGTGATAAAAAAAAGATGAGCATACCTGCTTTCAATGTGCTTACCTTCTTTGGGCTTCATAGAAATATCTATTTTTACTAATTGAAGGTTTGTGGCAAACGTGTATTGAGCAAATTTATTGGTGTCTTCTTTCCAAAAGCGTGTGCTCACTTTAGGTGCTAGCATCATATTTTGATAATTCTTATAATATTATAAACTTTCCATAATTCTATTGCACACTTAATAGATTACAGTATAGTGTAGGCAATAACCTTTAAATGCACTCAGAGGAAAATTAGTGACTCATTTTTATGTGATATTTAATTAATTTTAGCAGTTTGGAACTAAACACAAACTATCTCCTATATAAGTACTTAACTGAAAATTAAAGAATAGGACTCTCCTAAAATAATACCTACAGATATTAGGTGTGAAGACCTTTGGGTTTATATTAAATTTTATTTCTCATGGAGACAAATACTCTCAGCCCCAGCTTTCTTGTATAATAGAAATTAAAGTATAGCTTATTGAAGCATTGTGAAATTTTAGTGATAATAGTATGTGATGCGAAATCATTGAGCACATGGACATGAAATATTTTGCATGTTTGAATGACCTTTTATTTTTAAATAATAATATTCTCTTTCATCCATAAAAAGTGATACTGTTAATTGCTCTGGATTTGACTCTGACTCATGACTCCTGCATTGAGTCTAGTCCGGCTCACAGCAGCCATCCAGAGGAGAGTGGAGCTGCCTCAGCGGTTTTCTGGTAGAGTGGCTTTCCGATTCAATCCCTGACATTTTGGTTAGCAGCTGAGCACTCGACAATTGTGCCACCAAGGCTCATGCAAACAAACAACCCCCAAACCTCACTGTCATCAAAGCAATTCTGACTCATAGAGACCCTGTAGGACAAGGCAGAACTGCCCTTGTGGGTTTCTGAGATGGTATCTCTTTAAACATTTTAGTTTTTAAAAATGATAGTTTATGATTCCATAGTTCAATCACATCAGGTAGTATTGAGCAATAGGTACCACAAGGAGTTTCAAAATATTCACTTTCGGGGCTGAGCCTCAGTGGCATAGTGGTTGTGTGTGGGACTGCAATCCACTGGGTTGGCAGTTCAAATCCAGTAGCAGCTCTCCAGGAGCAAGGCTGGGCTTCCTACTTCCACCAGCGGGCATTGATGCTCCCCCCAAAAAACAAACAAATGAACAATCAAACAAAAAGAGCAAAAACATTCACTTTCTTGCTCAGCTCCTTGATATCATCTCTCTTTTGACCACCCCTCCCCCATTATACTCTCCAAGTAGCCCTTGTTCTATTGCTGCCCCTATACATTCATCAAAGCTAGGTTTAACCTAAGGAAAGTTCCTTATAAACCTAAGGTTTCCATATAAACCTAAGGAAAGTTCAGGAGAGCTGCCCCAAAGACAAAAATATGTCACAGATAAAGCTCAATACACAAAACAAAACAAAAAGCAGAAAATTTTGAAAACTAGATCACGTCTATCATGTGTCACAGGGGGAATCAACTGGACAAGATTTTAATGATTCAAGTCATATTTTTTATTTTGATCTCCTCTGATCATCTCTTCAATTCATTCTGTTTATCAACCAGTTTACTTTCACTCATCCATTATGGATAGAGACTCTAACTCTTTAAGGCAATAGAAAACCTTTTCTTGCTCCCATGAAGCAATAGGTGGCTTCAAACTGCTGATCTCACATTTGACAGCCCAATGGCATAACCACTATGCAACCAAGGCTCCTCACTATATCAAATTAATGAGCTAGTCTTGATGGCAAAAAAAACAGGGCACACTGAGTGTTAAAAGCTAGACAGCTGACAGGTCATTGTTGGAGAATGCTCTGTTGGAGAAAGCTAGGCTGATTGCTTCTTTACCAATTACAGTTTAGTAAACCCTATGTGGCAATTCTGCTCTGCCCTGTAGGGTCATTCTGAGTCAACCTAAACTCAAAGATAATGGGATTGGGCTTTTGGTTTTGTTATAAATGGAAAGCACTAAGGAGTCCAAATGGCACATTCATTAAGCACTCGGTTGCTAAAACAAGCTTGTAGGGTTGAGCCCACACAATGACTCAGAAGAGACAGAACTTAAAAACCATAAACTGTTGACTCGCGTCCATCCGGATTTGCCACTGAAGAAAATAGGAGGACTTGCTTATGGAGAGTCAATCATTGATCATTTCTTCTTTTTTTGTTGTTGTTTTTGGAGCATCACTGCCCTCTGGTGGTCGTGGGAGCTAGTGTCATCATAATTAGAAAGCATTTCATTGACAACTGGATTTTATGTTGTTTCCTTTCCTAGATTTTCATTTCCAAATGAAAATTGCCCTCCTCTGAGATGTACATGTTTCTGTGACTGAACCATAGCTTTGTTCATTATTTTGCATTCTTTTATACTCCCACCTGTATATTTGTCCCACTGTCATGTTTCGCTGACTACTGTGATGACGGAAGGTGGTACACCATCGATATTTCAAAGGCCAGCAGGATCATTCAGGGTGTACATGTTCCACGAGCACTTCCAGACTAAGACAAATAAGGAAAGAAGGCTTAACACAAGACTCCTAAAAATCCACCTTTGAGTTTGCTTTTAGAAGATTGCCACATATGAAGGCTAGAAAGACCAAAAGCAAGCACAACCTCACTTTCTGTCATACCTAAGGCACCATGAATCAGGGTCAGCTTTCAGTAGCAAAAAGTCAAACAGTATTCTCTTCTAAACACATATCAGTATCAGTTATCCCATTCTACTCAGTATATTGACTACAAAGTCAAATCAATGTTAAACACAAAATTTTGTCCCCCCAAACAATATGTTGAAGTCTAAATCCCTGGGCTATATCACTGTCACTCTCTGTGGGAATACAATGAAGATATCATTAAGTTAACATCTCATGGAAGCTGATTGATTCCACCTGAGTAGTATCCTATAAGATAGGCACATGGACAGAGAAAGAGTGGAATCACACCACAGCTGTGAGTCAAGAAATGCCTGAAGTCACACAAATTTTGAGGAGATTGTAGGAACAGTTTCTTTCTGAGAATCCTCAAAAGAAATTAAAGCAGTGGACACAGATTCAGACTCCTAAAACCGTGACACAATGAATTGTTGCTCTTATAGACCCCCTAGTTTGTAACTTTTAAAAAATAGAAGCCTTTAGAGTTGCCTGTCAGATTTATCGATATTTGCTTTTTGGTCCTTGGACATCCATTCTATGGTAGAGTCATTCTGAACATGAAGCACAGTGCCATCCCTTGACATTGTAGAGTGTATCTTTCTGCCCTGTTGGATATGCATTATCCTCTTTCTTCAGTTACCATCCAGAACCTTAGGAGTTGCTTCCTTCCACTGCTCTTCTGAAAAGAAGTGTGCCTTCACTGTGTACCAAATATCATGAAAAGAAAAAGAGAAAAATTGAAGTTTCTCTTTATCTGCATCAGTAATTTTAACCAACAGCAAAGTTTTTACTGTCCTATAACTTGCTTGAGATTTTCTTTTTGTTCCTATTGTACATCTTATTGAAATGATTTATGCTTTCTGTATGGAGTCAAACTAGAACTATTGACTGATTTCTCCTTGATTAACTTTGAGAGTCTCTTGTTTCTTGCTTACCCATTTGTTTGCAGATGTATTAATTACACATGCTTTTACTGATAGCTGCTATAACACTTCTTATGTCATCATGAAATCTTGAAATGTATAGGGGTAATTGTATTATCAGCTGGATATAAAATAAGATGGAATGGATATTTTTAGCTTAGATCATAATAGACCTTCTTCAGATCTTCTGTTTTCTCCTCAACAACAGGTATTTCTTTTTTTCCCAATTATTTTATTGGGGGCTCTTACAGCTCTTATAACATTCAATACATCATTTGCATCAAGCAAACTTGTATACATATTACCATATTCATTTTGAAATATTTTCCACTTGAGCCCTTGGTATAAGATCCTCCTTCTCCCTCCATTTTTTTTAATGAATCATTTTATTGGGGGTTCATACAATTCCCTTCATAATCCATACAAACATCAATTGTATGCAGGCCACATTTACACACTTATTGCCGCATCACTCTCAAAACATCCTCCCTCCATCCAGGCCCCCAGTATCAGCTCCCTATATGTCCCTTCTCCCCCCTCCCCCTTGAACACTTAGTAATTTAGAAATTGTTATTATTTTCATACGGTACACTGTCCAATGTGTCCCAACACTCACTTCACTATTGTCTGTGTCCTGGAGAGGAGGCTACGTGTAGATTCCTGAAGTTGGTTCTCCCTTTCTCTTTCACCATCCCTCCACCCCCCTGGTATTACCACTCCTACTACTAGTCTTGAGGGTTCATGTATCCTAAATTTCCCATGTTTCCAACTTCACTGTACATATCCTGGTCTAGCAGGATTTATGTGGTAGGTTTGGGGTCATGATAGTGGGTAGAAGGCAGCATTTGGGAGCTAGAGGAAGGTTGTATATTTCATTGCTACTACCCTGTATCTTAACTGGCTCATCTCCTCCTTGTAAGACCTCTGCAAGAGGATGTCATTTCACCTATTGATGGGCTTTGGTTCCCCAATTTGTACTCCCCCTCATTAATAATAATATAATTTTAGCTTTTTTGATACCTGAACTGGATCCCTTCACCACCTCGTGATCACACAGGCTAGTGTGGTTTCAATGTCAAATGCAATGCTTTCTCAATAGTGGAGCAGTGTGATTTTCAGGGCAGCATGATGCTTCATTAACTCTTTAAGCTCACTAGGGTTCCATTAAAGTTGGTGCTTTAATGTGTGAGAACTAAGGAATAGCACACAGTCTGAACTTTTGATGACTCTTTGATATTAATCACATTTCCATTCCTGCAGTGTACTCCATGTTGTAATTAAGTTGTTCTTCTTAAGCGTACTAAACAGTACCCTGGAGTTATAAAAGTCTGACTTTCTGATGGTGCCTGGCTGGTGACCAGAGAGTTAACAAAGACCTTGTGAAAATTGGATCATTATATTGACCCCTGCTTCGCCAATCTTTTATCTCATTGATATTCTATTAAATAACTACACTTCATTGCTAAGCTTTGTGAGTATATAAATAAATACTGGCTTTTTAATGCTGTTAGATGAATAGTAATTGACATATTAGGTCTTCCTGTGGTAATTTCTTTGGCGCAACAGGCAGCCAATTAACACTGTGGGACATAGAAGCATAACATCACAGACAAGCTATTTATGTATTTTAGTAAATTTATTTTATAAATCAATGGGAAAATGCTAATAATATGTTCTCAGGACAGAACATAACTTCTGAAGTATTTTTCAATCTCTAGTTTATTTATTTTTCTTTATTGTTTTGATTTACCAATGAGGAGGACAAATCAGGGAGAACACAAAGAGGTTCTTGTGAGGTTTTGTATGATGGGAAAAGCACTGACTGAGTGCATATTAAATTATTTTCATAAAATTGTGAGACTAAGGTGGTACCTCAGAAGATGGATTTTCAGTTTAATATACTGAAAGTATTATCCCTTCTTTACACACATATTGTAGGAAGAAATATATTTAATTAAGTATTTTTCTAGGCACTATTAGTTTCAATTTTTTTTTCTTTAATTTAGACATCGAGGTCACTCTTCGATTTGTAATCTTTATTATTTCGTTTCCAAGGAAACAAAACTATCTTTTTAATTGTGAGAGACTTCAGAACATGAAAGCAAGCCCAACCATTAAAGACTACATAGATAGGTGAATAGAGCAAATATTAAAACACTCCAACTTTATGGTTACGCGTTTGTCTGCTAAATGTAAAGTTAGCAGTTATAAACCTCCCTCCAACCACTTCTTGGAAGAAAGACAGGACTTAGTACTCCTGTAGAGAATTAGTCTCAGCTCCCGATATTGCTGAAGACAAATGTATACAGAAGCAAACAGAGTAGAAGAAATGATGGTGCCCAGCTACCAAATGATTGAATGCCGGGAGTCTCAAAAACTTGAAGATAATCGAGTGGCCATTTAGCACAGAAACAGCAAAGCCCACATGGAAGAAGCACACCGGCAAGTGTGATCAAGAGGGTCCGAAGGGTGCAGATATCGAGCACCAAAGAACAAGAATCACATCATTACAAAGGAGGGGGAGAGCAGGGTGGGGACCTAAGGCCCACTGGTGGGTAATTGGTCACCCTTTTACAGGGGAGTCACAGGGAGGAGACAGATCAGTCAAGGTACAGCTGGGCAGTGATGATGCACACAAGTTTCCTCTAGTTCCTGAAGCCTTCCTCTCCCCACTCCCTCCCCAACCATCATGGTCCCAACTCTACCTTACAAATCCAGATGGACTGGAGAAGGTGCACTAGCATAGAGGGGAGATGGAGATATGGGGAAACCAAGATGGATGAACCCCTTCGGGCCAATGGTTAGATTGGAGATGCTAGAAGGGTAGAGAGAAGGTAGGATAGAGAGATGGAACCAACGGCAAGGATATACACATAAGCTTCTATTTGAAGGACGAGCATCAAAGGATTGGGTTAGGGGAGAGGTCGGGCAGTGTAAGATATGACAGAACAATAATAATGTATAAAGTATTGAGGGTTGGTGGGGAGGAGAGAGCAGGGAAGAGGGGAAGGGATGGAAAAGCTGATACTAGGGGCTTAAGGGAAAAGGCAGATGATTAGAGAATGATAATAGAAGTGGACATGTGAGGGTGCTTGGCACAGTGTGTTTATTTATGTATTGTGAAAAATGATGTATGAGCCCCCAATCAAATGATTAAAAAAGAAAAGAATTAGTCTCAGAAATCCACAGCAGCAGTTCGACCCTGCCCTCTGATGCCAGTCAGAGTAGGCACTCCTCAATGGCAGTGAGTTTGGAGTTTGGAGTGACATCGTGGCTGGCATGTGAGACTGCTGCTGGCAAAGTGACCAGTTCGACTCCATCCATGGCACATCTTGATGAAGACACGGCTGTTTTCTCTGATGACTATTTTCAGCTTCAGTAAACCTCAGGGTCCATTGCTCTTTGTCCTACTGGGTTGTTGTAAGTCTAGATTGACACATTAGCACTTGGCTTGGTTTGGTATCAAGTCATGGGGCCTGAGGGAATGAGGTTTTAAAGGACTCTTTAAAACGTCGCAGTACAACGAAAGATCAGTACAGGTGCGCTGGGTAGTTACTTTCCCAGAGATATTTAAACCACTGAGACTTACACCCCAAAAGTGATGCTTTCTACTCCAGTAGAGAAAATATGTTTAATCTTTATGGGGAAAAATGAAGGAAAGATCAAAGAACTTAAAAAGTGAAAAGGGGGGGAGGGGCTGAGCTCACGACAATCTGATATCAGGAGTGGAAGGCATTTCGTATTTTATTTGGCACACAATGCTACTTACCACTTTAGTTTGATCGACAACTTTGTCAACGTAATGTGTTTCCCACATAAGGCAACTTCACGCATGAGATTGTTGCTGTGGTTAGGTGCCTTCAAGCAGATTGCCACACAAAGCGATCTTCTCCACAAGAGAAGGAAACACTGCCTTGTCCTGTGCCATGCTCAGAACTGTTCCAATACTGGAGCCTATTGTCGCAGCCCCCTTTTCCGATGCCCTTCCACGTTATGCAATGTGATGCCTCTCTCCAGGGATGGGTCTCTCCTGACAACAATGACAATGAGCTTTGTTTGGTTTCTATAGTGACTAAGAGAAGTGCGTTATTGAGGTAGCTTATTTCTCGTCTTCCCATACGAACAGACAATTCCTCGTGTCTCTAATAGATGAACACATGGATGGACTGGAGCCCTCGTCAGAATAGTTTCTGACTTACTTTTATAATGTAATTTATCGTGTTTTTAAAAGATATATCTTACACTCTTTAGACAGATTGTCACAATGCCAGACCCCGGACAAGGACATGGTGTTTGGTAAAGTAAAGGGTGGGAGATGGGCTACAACATTGATCTAAAGAATAAGTAGTGTTCTGAGAATGCTGCAAGGCTGGCCAGTGTTTCCATGGGGTTTCTATGGGGCAGAACTAACCTAATGGCATCTGACAGCGATAGCCACAGCACCCCTGGTTTTAACCAATTTGATTATAATGAATGTGCTTCTGTGGTTTTCTTCCTCTATATCCTTCAGCCTGGCAGCATTTTTGTTGTTGTGCAATAGATCTTCTCTCCTAGCAGTAAACTGAGGAAGCTTTTGGTCTCATATTCCTGGTTTCCTGTCTCTCAGTTTTCATTGCATTTCATTTATAAATTTCCACTGTTTAATAGCTATAAAATAAATTATATATATATATATATATATATAATTTGTCCTTGTTTTAAATAAATGGCTAAATTTAATCTGCTCTACTAGTCAGATGTAGAAATGCCACGATGCTTTTCAAAAGTTGTATTATAAATTCTTGTTTCAAAGTTTTCCACATGCTGATGTTGCCCTTGTCAAGTAAAGGCTAAGTTCTCAGCAGCTAAGTGAATGGCTAAGAGCCACCCAGTGACTTCATGGAAGAAAGACTTGGTGATCTTCTGTCAGCATTGCAGCCTAGGAAATTCTCTGGGCAAGTTCTGCTTCGTGACCTGAGTGTGACTGTTTGTTGAAGCCAACTTAATACCATCGAACATCGAACACGCACAACTCCTTCAGGGTCGCTCTGAGCCTGTATAGACTCCATGATAGTAAGTTTGGTTTTGGATTTTCATAACAACAAACTTGCTAATTCACACTTGCTTAACTAAAAGTACTTACCTAAGTTTACAGAGTAAACTGGTTAAATTGATACTTAGTCTCCTAAGAAAATGAAGATATTAAAATGCATATTAATTGAAAAAAATATTCGCTAAGATGTGTTTTTAATTTCCTCTGCACTCTAATGCTATGGAGAAAATTCCTGGTGGTTTTATAGCTTTACAGAGTAATCTGTAAATATTGTCAGATATATAATTCCAGAAGAGTCTTTCTGGAATCTTTTCCAGATTCATCTTCATTGTCAAATTATCATATTCAGTTGGATATAGAATTGACCTCAACTTTTATTTAAAAAGGAAACAAACAACTATAAATATCCCACACCTTCTTTTCCAACTTTTGTTCTAGTTTTAGCGTCTTTATTTTGATGGATAGTCAACATATTTCTGCAGCTACTGCAGTAGGAGGAGGTGCAAAAAAGATCATTTTCTTATTCCTTTCTGCCTTCAATTTTTTTTAAAAAAATCAACACTGTCTAAAATATATCATATAACTGACCACTTTTCATTTCCTACACAAATGCAGTCTTATACTAGATCATTTATAAGACGTTTACATTGATTTATATTGGTTTTCCTATCTTCAATTTTCTTCCTGAAGTTTATTTCTCACCAAAAAGAAAACTAGGCCATTATTTTCTTCACCAGCGCCTTGCGTTTGATGAATCCTTATCTTTAATTACGTGTCTTCTATTTACAAAACTTGCCTCGACACTCTTGTTTGAAAGATTTCAGTTTGGAATAGCTGGATTCCTTTCATTTTTTGGTATGATCTGTTCTGCACAGTCTTAATAGACTTGTGCTCTTGTTTTCACTTGAATATTCTTTCCTTTAGGCTTCCTACAAATGTTTTGATTATCTCTTCATACTAACATAATTGGAAATAATAAATTCAAACTAATCTCATTTTGAATGTATAACACACCCCTTTACTTTGGGACACAGTAATTTGAGATAATAAGTTTAAAGAAATAATCATGCTTGATTCCCCATTTATCACCTCACTTTATCATGTTAATGTTCTTAACTGTTTTAATAAAAGGACAATATGAATAGTAAAAGTAGTTAGTAGATAATGAAGTCAATTATTTACAGCAACTTCAGTGAAAATAGCAAGTGAAAATCCTTAATTACACATTCTAAATATAATGTAAATTTTTACAACTTACTTGTGAAATGCAACATAAATCAATTTTTAAGATGATCAACTATTTTAAAAGAATATTAGAAAACTCTAACTCACTGCTATTGAGTCAATGCCTACTGACAGTGACCCTATAAGGCAGGGTAGAACTATCACTGTGGGTTTCTGAGACCCTAAGAGTTCACAGGAAAAAGAAGTCCAGCCTTTCTGAGACACTGGTGGTTTCGAACTGTAGACCTTGAGGACCTTAGAACAATACTTGACCACAACATCACCAGTAATCCTTAATAAGAATGTAGATAACAGTTATGAACTCCTCTTTCGAAGGTTTCTCCATGAAGAGGTGCTGTGAAACAAGTTTCAATTTCTTAGTATGAAAATTTTCTAACATATGCAAGTACTGAATATGAATCCTTTTTCACTATTCATAGAGCTTCCATAGTTATCAGATCATATCTAAAATTGTATTATCCTTACCATGCTTATATAGAGAAACATATACTTCACTTACATTTATTTCATTCAGAAAATCCAAGCATGATATTCTCCTCTGGGAACTTGTCTCTCCTGGTCCAAAATATGTAAGACGAAGCCATGTCACCTTTACCTCTGAGGACTACTGTGACTGTCCTTCTTCCCAAACAGATTGGGTTGTCCTTTGATCTTGGTAAAGTGGAGCAGCAGAGTAAAAAGACTCTTATGGTAGTTACCTGATTTCATGTCAACTTGAATATATAAAAGTGTAGAGGGGGTTATATAAAAGAGTAGGGGGGTCTTCAGCCTGTCAATCAGGTCACAGCCTAATGGTGACTTCTTATGACTGCTGTTTTCTCATAAGAAGGGCCCTGGGAAACTCCCTCTCTCTTTGCCTTAGCCTTCCTGCTGGAAAACCCTCATTGCTGCCAGAACCATTTTCATTGGATCTACATGATTTGGGGCTCACCACCCTGTGATCTTTCTGCATTCTGCATCAATGCATATCGTTATGCGAGTCTAGAGAGCAACTTATGGACTAGTATTGGGCTTACGTACTTGAGTTGGACTGGGCTGGGATGATTTCATATATATGTATGTGTGTGTACACATACTTCTTAATATAAAGCTCTTCCTTATACACTTATGAGTGTATTTGGGTTTATCCAACCAACCCGGCTCAACACAACCCTCAAGGAGATGGATGAGCACAGTGGTTGTATCAGTGGGCCCAGGTTAGGAACAATTGTGAGGACAGTGTAGAATCCAGTAGTATTTTGTTTTCTTGTACATACGGTTACTATGAGTCAGAATTTATTCTTGAGTACCTAAGAACAACAATGACAACATTTCGGAGATCTGTCATTTGATAGGTATGTATTTATTATGGTTATATCTTTCTAGTGGATTAGTCATTTAATTATTATATACTGCCCTTCTTTTTCTCTTACGTGGATTCTAAATTTAAGTTAATTTCTTTGTTCTTTACGGTTCCATAAACAAATAGGATTAAGAGTACCTGGCCTTTATTTCATGGATCTATCTTTCACTAATTCAATTCTATCACAATGTTTTTTTTTCCCATCGCATTATATATTTTCAAAACTTTTATTTTTCTTTCTCTTCAGAATGTTTGTTTTCTTTTTTACTATTGTAATTAGTGCTGTGCAGTGACCTCTGTGATTGGATGTGAGTTACTCTCATTAGTGGGTATTGTGGAGTTCACCCATGTGTGAATGTGCCAGTGATTAGATTTGTATCTCTCACTTACTGAACTTGGAAGTGGAAGTGGAAGATCAGTTCTTAATTTTATCTCAATATTAGATGAAACATGTTGGTCAGGATCTCTTCATAGTACTTGAGGGACAGTGGAGTCTGTGTTAGTCGGTATGAGTACTTGGTGAATTTCTTGGAAGTCAGTGTGAGATATCTTCATATCTGCTGTAAAGTAATATTCAGATGGGGAAGACAAACCAGCTGTGTGTACGCACATGGTATCTCAGTATGTGCTTTGACATCTAAAGTGTTTCAGCGCAAGTTTAGACTGCTTGCAAAAATGGTTTCCATGTAGGATGTGTTATGTAGTCAGGTAAGCAGTGGACAGAGGCCCTAGGATCTCTTCCCTGTTATTTGGCAGAGATATGAATGGTATGGTTTAGAATTTGATTGGCATGTCAGATGAAGTGATGTATCTGTACTGATTGTCCCTAGATCATAGGTGCAGGAAAAACTTTTTAGCACCACACTTGTTTGTTTTACTATCCATAAGTAGCTATACCCCTTTTATTTCTAACCTGAGTCTTTGTCTTTCTGTAGTACACACTACACTTTCCCTCTATCCTACTTCCTTATATATCATCAGTACCTTTTTGGTTTTTCATGAGACTTTTTTAAAGATTTCTTAAAAGTGCACAGGAAATGCATTTCTTCGAGTTGCTCCTGGCTCACAGTCACGCAGTAGGGCAAAAGATAATCGCCATGTACTATTTCAAGGTGCAATCTGCGGAGATCCTCATACTTTTTAAACAGCGGACCAGGTCGCTGTCCTTCAGACTGTTGGAGGGCAGGACTATAGTTTAAAAACAAAACAAAACTATGAACAAATTCACTGTGGGCCGAGGATGAGTCAGCTGCTAAGCAGGACAGGCAGTGGCGGCAAAAACACCCAGTGGCCGGATAAATGGCGGGCCACATGTGACCCAAGGACCATAGTATGAGGACGCCTGCTTAATGGAAGCAGACTGCTACCTCTTTCTCCTCTGGAGCTTTGGGTCCTAATGACCAACCTTTTTTTTTTTTTTTTTTTTGCAGGAGTTTACTTCATCAGGGCTTCCTAATACAACAGATGCTCATATATTTAGCACACACAATTCAATATCCTTTGCAAAATGTACTTAACTTCATACATACAATAGGGTGTATAACATGAATTTATACAAGATTATCGTTGATATTTTTAGGTCTGCATTTTACTTTTCTTTGTTTTTTTTTACTATTAGAAATTATTCTCTGGAGGGTACATGTATAAAACAAATCCTTATGAAACAGTACAATGATTTATTTAACTTTAAAAGGTAATTAAAAAAACACTTTGGGAGCACTCTTACATCTCTTGTCACGATCCAGACATCCCTCCAATGTCTCGAGTACTTTGGCACATATGCTGCCCTCAAGATTTTCATAGCATTCTCTACCCACTTGAGCCCTTGATATCAGCTCCCCATTTCTTCCTCCTCCCTCCCTGATGAACGCTTGATATGTTATATATTAATTTTTCCATAACTACACTGTCCTCTGTGGCTCCTTATGCACATTTATATTATTCATTCCCCTGGGAGGGGGTTCTTGTTGATCCTGTGATCAGTTTCCCAATTCTCCCCCCACCCTCCTCTAGACCTCCTGCTCTCTCTACTCTCACAGTTGGCCCTGAGAGGTTTATCTATCCTGGATTCCCTGTACTTCAGTCTCGTAGCTGTAACAGTGTGAATGTTCTGGTCTAATCCAATTTGTAAGGTATAATTTAGGTCATGAGAGTGAGGTGAAGGAAGCACCAGAAAAGTAGAGGAAAATTGAGTGTTTCACCAGTGTCCTATTGCACTCTGACTAGCTCATCTCCCCCGTGACCCTTCTGTGAGGGGATGTCTAATTGTCTACTTATGGGTATTGGGTCTCCACTCCATGCCCAGCCCCCACACGCTCATGCACACATTCACCTTGGGTATGGTTTTATTCTGAGTCTTATATGGCTGATACCTGATCCCATCAGCACCTCACCTTAGATGACTGATACCCAATTCCATCACACACACTGTGGGCTTTGGTGCTTCTGAGCTAGATGGCTACTTGTTTACCTTCAAGCCTTTAAGACCCCAGATACTATATCTTTTGATAGCTGTGCACCATCAGCTTTCTTCACCACATTTGCTTATGGACCCATTTTGTCTTCAGGGATCGTGTAAGGAAGGTGAGCATCAAAAAATGCCAGATTATTAGAATGAAGAGTTCTTGTCTTATGGGAACAATTGCATTAAGGCCCAATGTCCATCTGCAACCTTAATTCTTAAACTATAGATATGAGTACATAGTTCTATTCCCCTCTTGTTATGTGTTCCTATATCTATATATACATATATATATTTACATAGGCACATGCCTGTATTTAGACCTATTCTGGTGCCCTTTGGACCTTTCCTATATTTTAAAAGATAATCTTGAAGTTATGTATTTTATTCCTATAATCTCATGTTAGCTTTTATTTTATTTTAGCAATACACTAAAATTTTACATAAAAAGTCATGTACTATAATAATTGTCAAAATTTGTCTTTATGAAATTTACTAGTTACTGGCAACAAAAAATCATTCATCCTGATCAATATAAGGAAGTACTATAGTTAGCACCATGGGCAAACATCTATTATAAGATCCATGATGAGTATTCTGTAAAACCATCTGAATTGTCCATTTTAAATGGTATCCCTGGAATTGAAATTGAAAAGTCTAACTATCATAGCAAACCTATCTGCATGTTGTTTATGTACTTCTGTGTTGTAAATTGTTATACATCTTTCTATATTTATATGTAGTCTTTAAATATTTGCATGCAGCTATCACAAATAATCTATATTTCACAGACTTCATTTTTTTTCTCAATTGATGCCAGTGAATCAGTGACTTCTCCATTAATATATATGTGTTGGCACTTTTTAATTCTTGAATATTTGATGAAGCCTTATATTGCACAACAAATGGAGGGGTGGAGTTTAATGCTAAAGTAAGATCCAAAAATAATCAGATCAGCCTCAAGGTTTTATGCTAAAATGCATATTTTTAGAAATAATGTTTACTAATTTCTTCATACTGTCATGTGAAGACCACTGAAACAAATTTAGAATTTTTTGTAATTCAGAAATTTGAGAATATTTTTCTCTGTCATGTTGAAAGGCCAAATCACTGTAGAGTGTATATAAGTCATTTATCTATGAAAATGAAATAGACTCATTGTAGAAAAATAAGCAGGAGCAGAGATAGATGCCACATAACAGGAAGATCACTAGAAATCAAGAAAAAAATATTTTCTCTGAGGTTGAGATAGATATAAAGCATTATTTTTGACCTATCATTGGGAATTTGGACTTCCAGTCTCAAAAGTATGAAAGAGGTGTCAATACCCTCTGCCATTATAGTAGTATCGTGGATATTGGCTGTTAATTACAAGGCCAGTGATTCAAATCCACCAATATTCCATGGGAGAAAGCTGAGACTTACCACTCCTCTAGAGTTACAGTCTTGAAAACTCACTCTTTGTCTCTTGATCACTGCAGTTAATCTAGTGACACTCAGTCAACATTCAATGTCTTTATTGATATATGAAGGTGTGTTGCTCTCATTTTGCTGTATCAGGGGCTTGTGGGCTTTTGTTTTGCCAGTTTTGTGGGTTTATTGGTGTGTTTGTTCATTTTCCCTATATCTGTTTTGTTATATCGCTTTCATTGTATTGGTTTCTGAGCAGGGTTGTCTTGTTTATTGCTCTCATATATGTCTGCAATTCTTTAATATCTGCTTGTACTGATTTCCTTAGTTTTGTTTACTTTTTTGGAATGCTGTTATTTTTTACAAATTTCTTTCATTTTTCTTTCTTTGAAAATATTTTTATTTCTCCCTGGTATTTGATGGACAATTTTGCTGGATGTAGAATACTTGGTTGCCTGTATTTTTATTTCATAATTTTATAAATCATTCCATTGAATCATTGCCTATATAGAAGGCTGACCCCTTCTTTATAAGTTTTCCTTTGAGGGTAACTGTTATTTTTCTATCTGAAGGCACTATCCTCCTTTGTCTTGAAATTTGAGAATTTGCTATCATATATCAACATGTTTTTTCTTACAATCTGTCCTGTTTGGAGTTTCTTGGCATCTTGGATCATGATTTTTATCTCCTTTGTGATGTTGAGGAAATTTTCTTCCATGGTTCTTCATACTATTTTCCCTGTAAATATGTTTTTGCTATTCTTACACCAGAATACTGATGACACATTGGCCATTCCTCTTGATAATATCCCACATAATGCTCATGTTTTCTTCAGATTATTTTTATTATGATATTGATTGTTATTCCCCTAGGGCAGTGGTTCTTAACCTTCCTAATCTGTGACCCTTTAATATAGCTCATGTTTTGGTGACTATCCAAACATAAAGTTGTTTTCATTGCTACTTCATAGCTGTAATTTTGCTACTGTTATGAATTTAGTGACCCTGTGAAAAGGCTGTTAAACCCCCAAAGTCATCATGTCCCACAGGTTGAGAACGGTTGCCCTAGGGTGGAGTCAGAGTAATTGTCTTTAAGTTCATTGAGTTGGTTTCATTTTACTTCCATTCTAACACTAAGGTCATTTTCTGTGCTTTCTAATGCAGCTATGTTATTTTCTTCTGGTATTAGCTTGATGTAGGGTTTCTAGTTTTTCAATTCATTCCATTTTTCACACAAACTTTATATCTCTCGTTTGAAAGCATTTAAAAACCATTCTTCTGAATTCTGTTTCTGGAAATTCCAGGACCTGTACTTCAATGGGTTGATTTTCAGATGTTTGTTGTGGCAGTCACCGAATCTGGCATCAATTTGAGGATTAAGAGTGTAGGGGTGGAATCTTGCCTGTCAATACGGAGATAGCCAATGAGACCTCTGTGTAGACATTGCCTTCTCCTGAGAATTCTGGGAAATGTGGTAATTCCTTCTTGGAGGTGAGAGGCACTATCTCTCTCAGTTTACTAACTTGGAGATTTTCTACTGACAATGCTCACTGCCTGAGAGACTCCATTGAAAAGGCTGGCTTCCTGTGAGGCACCCATAAAGAGAAGCCACATAAACATACCTTGATGCAGCAAGACACCTGAACCTAGAGAAGCCATGTGGAGACTCCTGCCAGCTCTGAGATGCAAACAACATCACTGGGTCCAAAGACTTCCTACCCAATGGTTTGTGATCACTCTACATTTGGCATCATTGCCTGTCGTTCACAGGCCTTAAGAGAACTTCATTGATTGGTGTCAGCTACATTGCTAATAATATTGGAATTATGACTTTGGACTAGTCTAAGTTGGGTTGTTTCCTTAATGAACAATTGCTCTTGTATATAAAACTCCTTCTTATACACATATGAGTGTCTTCATGAATTTGTTTCTCTAGTCTACCTGGACTTACACATTTGTGTTTTCTCTTTATTGTCTTGATTGTGGGGATATAATCTGGCTAAGGTTGAATTATATGAAGAAGAATGAATATAGCATCAACATTTGAGGAAAGCATTTTAACACCTTGAATTATGCAGAGGAAGCACCCTTGTTTCCTGAAAGTGGGGAGAACTTGAAGAACTTGTTAATTAAGGTCAAAAATTGTAGCTTTTAGTAGGGATAAATCTTAATATAAAGTAGACCAAAATCCTGACAACAGAAACAATAGATAACATTAAGATAAATGGGGAAAAAAGATTGCATCACTATCAAGGATTTTATCTTGCTTCAAACCACAACCAATGCTCATGGAAGCAAGAGTCAAGAGAACAAAAGACTCCTCACACTGCATCAATCTGCTCACAAGCCCTGTTGAGATACTAGAAAAGTGAGGATGTTACTTTGAGCTCTAGGTGTGTTTCCAATTTCTTCCAATGTAAGTGAATGCTGGACTACTATTACTGAAATGACCCAGACTTGCCTATGACTAAGTGGGCCCTGTGCTTATTCCTAGTGTGTGAAAATCTATTGCTTCCATTCATCTAGTTCATGATATGTCACCAAATATGAACAATAATGAGGATTATATTTTCAACTTTATATTCCAAATAATCCCTTCCTTATCTCAAAGTTCAACTTTAGAAGTAGAGTAAAAGCAACCTAAATGCCACATTATCAGAGGTAACAATATACTATAATTAATATCTCTTCCATATCTGCTTATTAAAGTTGAATATTAAATATGGAATAATGAAGAAGAATCCATGTTTTAAAACAATTGTGTCCTGAAGAATGTTGAAATTACTGTGGACAGCCAAAAAATCTAATCTGCCTTGGTAGACATACAGCCAGAAAGTTCTTTAGAAGCAAGCACGACAAAATTTCATCTCACATAAGTTGATGGGTAGCAAAGATGAACAAGGCTGACAAGAAGATGGATTGAAGAAGTGACCACAAAAATGAATCAGTGCAAGCCTAACAACAACTGTGAGAGATGGTGAAGAATGGAGTGGTGTTTTATTGTGCTATACACGATGAGTTGGAAATAAGTCGCTGGCATCGAACATCAACAGCGGTAGTATCTCTTGATTAATGTATCAATTTACAGAGCATGAAATGCAATATCAAAATTAGTTCCCATAATACATTTATGGATATAAATATGGATGCATAGTACATAATAAATACATTATGGATATAAATATTTCTTGTTTGACTTTTATGGACATTTAAATAATTCTTCTTCAAACCCTGACATGTTATCTGATCAATTTTTTCTCTTTATTTTACTCCAATTCACCTCTCCACAATTATTTCAATTGTCAATATCTGTTTAGACCATTAGCCCTAAATGTTGGGGCCTAAAATCATAGTGCTTATTAAAACAAAGTTTCTGTAAATCAGAAACTTGCAAAATTGAACTGATTGTATCTTACTTAGAGTCTCTCAGAATGGTAAATCAGAAACATTATCTGGGGAAACCATCATCTCAAGGTTTCACTTTGGGAAGATCTGCTTCCAAACTAATATGAACACTGGCAAGATTCAAGTCTTCACTGTCTTTTTGACTGATAGGTCTTTTGATTGCCATTTGGAGTTCCACATGCTTGAGGTCATAACCTGGAAGTCTGCTTCTTTTACCATGAATGAAAGAGAAAGAGCAAAAAAGTACAATCCACCGTGGAAGCTATCATCGTTTAAACTATTTTTAGATGTGATGTCCCATCTCTGCTGCCATATTTTATGTGTCAGCAGCGTCTCCTTAGATACACCCTCATATGCAAGTCCAATGATTGCATCGGAACCAATAATCCAGGGACTGGGTGACTTTGGGACCAATTTAGAAAGTGCAGACCACAAAAATATGAAGCAGACCATATTTGAGAATATTTTATAATTTTATGAAATTGTATTCCCTATCATTTTCTTCTCTGATTATATCTTTCATCCTTATTATCCTTATAGTTGCCTGATGCCAGTTGATTCAACATCGATAACTAATTCCAAGTGCTTTTATTTTCTACTTTTTATCAATTTTCCTTGCCCCTTCATTGTTTTTCCAATTCTTAGAGAACTTTCAAAATTCATATTGAATGTACTCATAATTACTGGTAAATTATGTTCGAGTCAAAAAACCTGTCTTGAATCATATACTTTTCTCTTAATGCATTGCAAATATTATTACTGAAAACAAGTATCCAAAAAGAAGAAAAAATGCTTCTTTAATATTACCCGTGAGATTATTATTCAATTTACTCATATAAAAACTATGGGAAGAGTTGTTTGAAAATTTGCTTTGGAGACTCAGAGGATACAATTTACCCATAAAACTTTGAAGTAGAATAACTAAATCATAGATATTTGCTTTAACCATGATGTCTCACCAGTTATTGTAAAGCAAACTATATGATATACTGTATAATTTTGATTAAAATATTCTCATTTGTAAGGATGAAGAAAAGGACCAAAGACTATGACATATAAAATCTATTATAATTGTGTCCCCAAATATCCTCCTTAGCTTTAATAAATAAATGTATATTCTCACATACATTTAATATTATCTTTTAATATCAAACGATGTCTTTGATTCCTATCACACAAAAGGCTTTAGCCATGTGGCTCATTGAGTTACCAATTTGAGCATAAATTTATCTGATTGACTCTTCCTAATGACATCTTCATGTTGTCTTAGTAACTCTTATTCATGAATACAAAGCAAATTTTTGACTCTGCTGCAGGACTCTAAACTTCCTGCCACTGAGAGCAAGTATATCCATCTTCCAAGCTGCCTACTGTTCATCTTCCCTTTTTCTGCTGGTTTCTTTTCCTTAGCACATACATGTGGTTAAGTTTTAAAATCCTACCTTGACCTAACACATATTTTTCTTTTTACAATAAAGCTTTCAAAAGGGAAACTTTACTGGCAGAAACTTTTCACCTTGTTGTCACTGCTTAATCCATTTCAGTCTGATTCTGTACTTAACTCTCTTATCACCACCCAAGGATTCTCCATTACACTTAAAATATTAGTCATATCTGGAATTCGATTCTTGGAAACACATTTCAAAGCCCACTGGTCAGACAGCTGACAGCACCCGCATCATCCTTTCCCTTCACACCTTCTTTGAAATAAAAAGAAGTCGTGCAGAGCATGGCAAAGTGAGTAAGATGCTTGGGACAACACAGGCACGCTATTTTTTTGCCAAAAACCATTGCACTGAGATGGCTGCTTGAACAGGTACATTTTTTGTGGTGGCAAAACCAGCTCTGTAAAAAAAATCAGGCCTTTTTTTTTGTTGAACACTGCTATATTTTAAAGACCTCTCACTAGAAAAACTGTTTAATATTCTGACCTGGTGGCATAAACTCCAAATGCACTCTACCCCTCACTTAGAAAACAAATGAACACCATCTTGATTTTTTATTTCCCTTGATGAGTTTTTTTGGTGTGAGGTGATGATGGCACCTTCCACTGGCTTGATTGCTGCTTGCTTTGGGGTCATAAGAATAGCACCACATCTCTTCACCTTGAACTAAATCTTGGTTCAATTTGGAGCTGTCCATTCAAACCCAAGCATGATTCCATTAGACAAGCTCTTCCTTGGTTAGTCAGAACTGGTGGCACACATTTTTGTATCAACCATTCTCATGCCTAAATATTCCATTAAAATTTGCAGAACCATTCCCTAAATTAGTCCAGACAACTTGCCCATCTCTTCAATGGTCCGTAGTCTGTGCACAAGTGCACAAACTTCGTCAACATCTTGTCTGTTCAGGAAGTTGATAGATGCCCAGAATAAGGTTTTGAACAATCAATATTTCACCTGTTTTTAATGAGAAAAGCACTTGTATGCTTCAGCTTTTTCCAGAGAGCTATCCTTGCAAGTGGGGTTCAACATCACAACAATTTCTGCAGTATTTTTTTCTGAGTAGGAAACAAAGTATCACAGTCATGTGTTGTCCTCTTAAATTGGTATCACAAAAAATTGATGTTGATTAAAACCATTTTTACAAGAAACAAAATTCACTGTGACCAGAGAGAACCTTCCCAGGTGACACCACTGGGTGCACTAACTCAGATCAAGTTGTTTGATCCTCACCTAGTGGGAAAAATGTGTACTCCATTCAGTGGAGCTTTTATGTGCTTTGTAAGGGATACTCCTCTATACCTTTCATAATCCATGACTTACAAATGAAGATTTGTTGTGATACTAGACAACTTCATTGCTCCATATCAATCTGTAAGCTAAGTATAATGTATTTTACAACAATGCTATTTAGCACCTATTTCTACTATTCAAACATTATACTGTGCACACTGTATACATTTTAATAAATCAAAACAATATTGATTCTATGTTTTATAAAAGTGTGCATAACTCTTCCTTACTGATTCAAGATGTAATGTCATTCCTGTTTGAAGGAATTTTTTATTTCCTATTTTTTGCCAACACTTTTGGACTGCTAATGAAATCAATAAATAGCAATCAACAATCACTGTGATAATGATGATTGGGTGGGTTTGTAAATGTAAAATGATCTTAAACAGTGTGTACTTATAAAATCTTATAAATAGTTATAATAAATATATAAAATATGCATATATAATATGCATCTAAATTTTGGAGAAAATATTAGCAAAATTATCTGATAAAAATATATGCTAAGTGGTAAAATTGATAAGCAGGTTTTTAGAGTGCAATTATAACTAGGATATATGTGAATTCAAATGTAATCTATAACACGTTTGAATATAAACAATATTTTAAGGGTAATTCATTAATAGTAAAATAAATGAAAATAATTTTAATTATTTTATTCTTCTAAGTATTTTAGATTATTGCCTCCATAAATGTAGCATGGACATAGTTTTCCTATTACTCTTATAAAGGCAAATAAAATTCCTAGACACTGATAGAACAAACATAAAATGTTTATGAAATATAAAGGAACATGTAACTCAAAGAATTAAAGATTGTGAGTTCCTGGCATGGCCCTTTTGCCTGAAATATCACACACTTAAAGTTTAAAAAGTTCGCAATGTGAAATACCCCAAAGCAGGCATAATATAAATCCTCAAAAAGATCTGTTCCCTCTAACCAAAAGACAGTAAAAATATATGCTTTGCCAAGTTAACTCAAGACAATGTAAAACTTTTAAATATTAATCACTCTGCAGTAATTTGTTGCTTCAAGTCACTTACAATTGATAGCTGCTCTGTGCACAATAGAACCAAAGACTGCCTGGTCCAGGGCCATCCTCAAAAGCACTCGTATTTCTTGAGGAGGCCGTGGTTGTAGCCATGGTGTTGATCCATCTTTTACAGAGAAGAGTTTGGAATACCAAAGAGACTGGCAAGAACAAACTACCTCCCAGCTCTCTCTGGATTGGTGATCTCAGAGACGACTTTGTTGAGAGTCAAAACAAAACAACTTTTTGTTGTTGCAGTCGTTTGCCATTATTTTGTAAGTTTATCTGTAGAGGAAATTAGTGATCTGTGGTGACACAGTGGTTATAAGTTGGGCTATGATCAACAAGGTTGGCAGTTTGAAACCATGAGCCACTTCAGAGGAAAATGATAGGTCTTCTTTATTCTCATTTTTTGAAAACCCACAAAGGCAAAAAGAAAAGAAAAGAAAGCAAGCCGGGGCTGAGCCTCAGTGGTGGAGTGGTTGTGTACAGGACTGCGGCCCACAGGGTTGGCAGTACGTATGCAGCAGCAGCTCTCGAGGAGCAAGGCTGGGCCTCCTACTCTCACCAGGGGGCAGGGATGCCCACAAAAAAATTAAACAAAAAAAAATAGCCCACAGGGACAGTTAGTTTTGCCTTGCTCTATGGGGTCACGATTGGCATAGGCTTGGTCACAATGAATGAGATAGGACAATGGGGATGGCTGGAATTATGAATACAATATGTGGATTAATGATCACCTGCGGGCATGGAAGGGGAGGAGGAGAGAAATGAGGGATCTAGATCAATGGGTAATAGAAGAAAGTAAAGGGACCAAAGCTGATTATGGTGCAGATTGCAGTTTCTTGATATGCTTGAACTACTAAATTGCATGTTATGTTATAATTCAATAAAATGAAACTCAAATATCATAACATATAAATAAGTAAAATACCAAAACAAAGTCAGAAGAGACTCTGAAACATGTTTTTTATCATTGAGAAACTAAAGTGGGGGGTGGGGGGGATAATGAAGTGAAAATGTTAAGTTTCCCAGTTATTGCTTCTTGATTAAGTTTCCCAGTTATTGCTTCTTGATGCTGAAAGAATTCACTTTAGCTGAAGCACTTTTGTTAAGTCCAGGTTACTTTTCTGAGGGAAAGGGAATGTTCAGGTACTACAGCCTCAGTAATTCACAGCTATGCCTGGAAAGCATTTCCTACTTGGCAGGTAGGGAAGTTCATTACTGAAAATGGCCACTTCAGGGGAGCACAAAATACATGTGGAGAAGTGACCATTAACACCAATAAGAAATGACCATTGAGGACTTTTGTCTTTTGCAACACTAAACCCTACCAGCTGGTTGGCCTGGCCATCATGGGTCAGAAGGATCCCACCATCAAGTTCAGGAACCTGTTAGAAAATCAGAGGAAGGCTGAAGTCAGGGAGAGGGATCAGGTGAAACAGCTGTAGCCAGAAAAGAGGTATGCTGGCAAAAAGCCCCTGTGCACCACCTTTCCAGATAAGCCCACTGGTACAAGGGGATTCCTGGACTTTTTCCCCAAGTTATTAAGCCTGGACAGTCCGGAGTTGACCTAACCTGTTTTCTCTGGCATTGGGAATGACAAAAAGTTTCCAGTCTGCAAGGGGAGTGTCTTTGGTCAGAAACTCTGAAGAATCTACTCTGGAAGTTCCTGAAGCAGTATTACAATATTTATGATAATAGCTTCCAACAAAGTCTCCTGAGTGCTTACCAGGAAAATGCCTACTTCTCACTGACGGTTCTCATGGACTCTGAGACTATGACCCTAATGGACATGGCCAAGTTCACCAAGGGCAGCAGGAGTGTGGAGGAGCTTAGGAAACTGGCCCGCAAGTACAGTTGGTGAAACTCACAAATAGCGAGGTTGTTTACTTCCTCAATGTGTTGACCAACACCCTGAATGACCTTGTCTCCATCGGACTGGAAGTGGATGCTCAGATGAGGAAGATGCTCTACTTTTCAGTTGGTCGGCAGTTCCAGGAGGAGGGTATGTGTGAGCCACACATCTGTGCCTTCACACTCACCTTCATTTTGAAGACAGGCCGTGATTCCAGCATCTATATCATTAGTGACAAGCTGAAGATGACTGATTTGATCCCCCAAAAAACCTGGAGTGCCTACTTCACCCCAGTGCACACACCTCCTCCAGCTGTGTGTCTACCACTTCCCAGGAGTAGCAGGAAGGCCCTCTGATTGAGGCCTACAGGAGGTGTTCATGAAGGAATATACATTCCTTCACAAGGGAAATGCCAAAGGAGCAAAGATTCTGATCATCTTCATCATCCTAGAGAAGACCAGATATGTAACAAAATGTGTAAAGATAGAGAGCTTGAAACCAAAAGGGAAAAACACTCACAGTGCTTTCCAAGAAAAACGAGTTGATTGTTTAAAAAAAGAATAAATGAACAAATGATAGAAAGAAAGAAGTCTTGAATGGTGTTTTGAAAATCTTGAAGGATTTTATCCTAAAAAATTTGAAAGGTGCAAGAAGCATCAAAAAAGAAGATGAAATGAATACACGTAACTGGTCAACTTTCAATGACTTCTGGTGATAGTATTTGATCAGGAACACATAATACTGTAAGAAAAAATTCAATTTGATTTGAAAATATTGGTCCTCTCCCAGAATTGAAAGAACTTGCAATATTACACAAAATAGCAAATGGTGAAACTATTTTTCTTAACCTATATTTCATTTAGGTCTATATACTTCTAAATATCATCTATACTATTCTCTGTAACTCTTCTCCAAATTATTCTGCACTCTTTAACTTACACCACATTTTGATGGTGGCAATTCTAATTTTGTAGACGGATTAAATTGCATTCCTTTTAATGTGGGGGCTGGGGGTTTAGCTTGGAGATAGTTAACAAGACCTCTCAAGGAACAAGATCAGAGATCCATGGTGTGGGGTGAATGAGGTAAGGCTTTCTAAATAAGTTCTTGTAGGCAATACTCACTACACTTGGAAAAAAGAAATTGTAATGAACAACAAAAAAGTACACACCCACACAGCTTCCTGTCCTTTTCATTACCAAGTGTGAAAGTTATATTGAATAAGCCATCTAGGCCTCCATAGAAAAATAGAGGCAGATTTTAATCAGGTTGCAGCTTGATTGGGAGCCACTGAGATAAGTACTTTTTGTGGCCTGAATCTTGTCTCTATTCCTCCCCGGTGATCAGACCAGCATGCTTGAACTAATTCTTTCCCTAACCATGTGCTGCACTATCTGTGGGCTGAGACAACCCATGGTTTGTGTAGCAAGGGTTTGTGGCTACTTTGAAATCTGCCTCATCAAGCTTGAAGCTGGTAGATTGCAGTTGAGTTCCAGATCCTATCAGGTCCTGGTTTGCTAAGCTCTTAACTGTTTCTGCCCCAGCCTGCTTTCTGCTGTCTGTGAGCTGACTCTGCCTATCTTGACTGAGATTAAATTTTGCTTTCATGTAGTGATCCACTTGAGTTGAAGGATCTACAGTTTATTAACTCTTCCAGCAAAGTGAATTAATTAGCCATTATATTTCTGTTTGGATTAATTAGTCATTATATTCCTTTTTGTTCCATAAACCTATTCATATATATGTGTATATATAAATGTATAAATATATATAAATTTATGTTTACAAGTGTCCTGGTTTTGTTTTTCTAGCAACGTCTGCCTAACACAATTGGTGTCAGGAGTGGTTCTAGAGAAAGAAGATAATAAGCATGCATTTCCTAACTTGGTTCTCCAGCCTGACTAGGCCATGCAGTACTGAGAATGCTACCTCTACCCCTTGAAGCATGGCTACATCTGCTACTGTTACTGAGAATGTGGTGCCAATCCATGGTGTGAAGAGGCAAAATTCATATCCACAATATCGCCCCCAATGAGGAACCTCAGAAGAACATCTCAAGTGCCAAATTAAAGACTTCAAGGCTTCTCTATATGCTAAAAAGGAGAATCTTCTCTCAAGTAGTAAGGAACTGATATTGTTGAAAACCAAATCCAGAGTCTCATCATAGGAGTAGCTGAATTACAGTGCCAGCTGAATTGTAAATCTAGAAGAGTGTCCAATATTAAAGAAAGGGCATTTGTTGGAAAGAAGTGGGACCCTGAAATGTGGGATGGGAGCACAGGCTGTTGATCCAGAAGAGGAGCATATTGAGCTTCTAGAGCCATCACAATCAATAGATCCAACCTAGTCACCTGAGGGAATTAATCCCATATCAGTAAAACAACTTACACTCATGCAGACTAACCAAACTATGCATGCTGCAATGTCACATGGGATTGCACCTAGAGCATTGCCTGGGGGAGATTCCTTACAATATATCCCTGAAAGTCCCCAGTAAGTACAACCATCACCCATTATTTCCTATAGCCCTGTAACTAGAATTAAGTCTCAGAAACTACCTAAAGGTGAGGTTCAGATAATGACTCAGGAAGAAGAGTGCTAAACTCATGACAATCTGTTCTAGTTTTCAAATATGCACAGGCAGAAATCTGGGGGGATATCTGTGGGAATGGCTACTAAGTGTGTA
Organism: Nesogale talazaci; assembly: GCA_004026705.1. Taxonomy (NCBI): domain Eukaryota; kingdom Metazoa; phylum Chordata; class Mammalia; order Afrosoricida; family Tenrecidae; genus Nesogale; species Nesogale talazaci. The sequence continues at coordinate 84,486 of PVJH01002925.1, forward strand.
GAACACTGGTGCAAAGAATGTAGCATTAGACCTCCCTGAATTCCCTAGTGTGGATCAGCCCCCTAAAGACAGGTTCTTCTTTCAACATCTCAAAAAAAGAGGTTAAGAGAGGAGCTGGTCGTTTGGTTGGGAGAGCAATAGCCAGAGGAGGAGCCATGTGCCCTGTCACTGAACAGCCACAGCCACAGCAGAGGCCTGTCTCCTCAAGTACATCATTATGGGTGACACAGGGCAGTTCAATCCTAAGGCACAGCAGTGACTGTGTAATTTTTTTCTTTTGGTGACAACCTGTAATCTTTAAAATATAATAAGCATTTTGTCTTTTTTGAAGGATATCTGACAATAGGTCTACCGAAGGGGAAATCCTATTCAAAAGTAGAAAAACTAGTAATTTACTCATCATGGTGATTTTATCTTTTGGGATTTTTTTCCCTCCTGTGACCTTTAATGGAATTCTTTAGCCATGCATAATGAAATACTATATATATATTTTTAAAGTTTATTTGGTGGGTTCACTGAAGCATGGGCTGCCAGATGGTCTAGATTAGACCAATTTAAGGTACCTGATCTATCTTGGGACACTGTTGAAGGCCTCAAAAGTTTAAGGAAATTGTCATGTTGGAATGGATCTATCAGAATATTCCCATCAAGCCAAAAAGGGAGTCCCCTGAGAACATTCCTTTCACAATCATAAGGAACAAGTTTGTGAAGTGGGTCCCAGCATCTCTGAAGACTCCTGTGTTTGCTATTTTATGTAGACCAGGAGGAACAGTGGAAAAATCCCTGACAGAGTCAATATTTGCTTACAACGAGGCTGAAAAGGCCCCATGTTGGTAGGGGGCAGGTGTCAGCATGGAGGCAGCAGAGAAGGGGTGGGTGTGGTTATCATAGGGAAGGGCAAGCTCTCCTCAGTAATGAGAACACCCTATCTCCTGTGGACGAATAGCTTGGCCACTTAACCACGGTGGCCTGAGGAGTGAAATACATGGGAAACCTACTAAATATTTACATGATCCATAGAGGCAGAAGAAGTCTAGATCAGGTGAACTGCAATTCAGCTCAAATCACCAGAATAGAGTCATGACCTCCGAATCAAGTCCAAGATTCAACCAGTTTGCAGCCCCATAGTCCCTTGAATCAGAAGCAGGCGAGTCCCTTTAAAGAATGGCCCTGCTACTTTTCCAAAAGTTTATACTGTTAGTCTTTTACCTAGCCTTCCTGAAGGGACCTGGGGCCTTCCACAAGACAGAGGGTTCATTGGGACAAAGGAAAGAATCAAACTTTGCAGGGATTTTTGGACATTAACTCTGAACTGACATGAATTCCAGGAGACCCAAAATACTCTGAAGGCCCGCCAGTCAGAGTGAGGGCATAAAAAAGTCAAGTTATTGATGGACTTTTACATCAGGCATGCCTCACAGTAGGTCCAATGTGGGTGCAGATCCATCCTGCCATTATTTCCCCCTAAGAGTCAGTTAGTAACTGTCAGAACCACTGTATTGGAAACTTGAAATGTAGAATAAGACCTACTATGGTAGGAAAGGCTTAGAGGACACCATTAGAATGGTCATTGCCTAGGAAAGTAATAAGTCAAAGAAAATACCATATTCCTGGAGGGTCTGCAGAGATTAGTATGACCATTCATGACTTGAAGGACTCAGGAGCAGTGATTTATACCTCATCCACCTTAACTCACTTATTTGGCTTGAAAAGGAAAAAAAAGATGGATCTAGGAGAATGACAGATTATTGTCATTTTACAAATTGGTGACTCCAATTACAGCTGCAGTTGCAGGTTTGGATTCTTTGATTGCAAATTAATACTTCTCCCAGTACTTGACATGGAGCTTTTCATCTGGCAACTGCCTTCTTAATACCAGTGTCAAAGGACCACCAGAACCAGTTTTCCTTCAGGTGGCAGGGGAGACAATAGACTTTCACAACTCTCCCCTAGGATACATCATGCTTGAGCTAGGTCTTTGCCTCAGTTGTGTACTATAATACCTGTGGGCCAAGCCAAACCAAGGATCATGTGAAAAGGGTCTGGGTCTCCTTAGAGACTTGCTCCAGGCTAGTGGATTCTGTTGCTGTGCATTGGTTGAATTTCAGATTCCAGTGGGCCTGTTTCATTGGGTTCTGTTGCTGCCCCACCTGCTGTCAGTTGCTTGTTGGCTGACTTTGCCTGCCTCACCTGAGAGAAGACTCTGCCCTCTGCTTCCAGGACCTTGGAACTGCTGCCTGCTTTGAATGGAAAGATCCTCAGTATATTAACTGTGCCAAGAGAGTGAGGTGAATTGAGCCCTTTGTACGCGCTGTGGATTAAATAGCTGTTACATTCCTTCTCACTGTGTGTCTGTGTGTGTGTATATATATATATATACACACACTGATTAACGCACCAATGGGATTTTGATTTTTCTTCAAGTTTCTTCTGATAAGCTCCATGATCATTTTGAGTATTTTTGAGAAAATCTGCTAAGATAGCCACTTTGGAATCCCCTTTAAAGAAGTCTTCATTCGTTGCTGCTCTGACCCCTTGTCTTTGAATTGAACTAGTCTAGTCTAGCATATCTCCTAGAAAGCTGTGGTTTTCTAGGATGTACTTATTTTCAATGCCCCAAATGGACTAAGCCAAGTGGATTATCCATTTACTCATCACCAACATATATTTAAAAGTTTTGTTTGGAATACACCTGTGAATAACTGAACTTGGGTCCCAGAAGCAAGTTATTTAAATTTATCATCACATTTGATGCATGTAAAGGCCCGTCTGAGATTGCATATGTTAAGGCTAAAATGGCAACCAGTTGAAAGGATGGACACAATATCCAGTTACTATCTAGACAATTCAGACTCACAGAGCCTTCTTGCATGTCAGAGTCATATTCTGCTCCACAAGGTTTTCAATGGCTGGTTTTTCAGGAGTAGACCTGAATGGACTTGAGTCTCCACCCTTTCAATTAGCAGCCCAATATATTGGTTTTAAAAATGATATGATTAGTTAAAATGATATAAAATTCCATAATATTAAGAGCAAGTTATACACAGGTTTTAGATAATATTGAGGAGTGAAGTGATGTCAGAGTTATTAAAGAGACAGGCAGCTCTCTATTGGAAGAAGTAAGGTCAGGGTGCTGCATAGAGGCAAGGATGGCAAGACTTCTTCTTATACACATTGGACATGTTATCAGGAAAGAGCAGCCACTGAAGAAAGACATCATGTTTGCTGAGTGAAGGGAGGGGTGGCAAAGAGAATGGCCCTCGATGAGGAGATGGATTGATGGGGTGGCTGGATCCATCAACTCAGGCTTAGGAACAATCGTCAGGCTGGCACAAAGCTCTGTGGTGTTCTGTTCTATTGTGCCTACAGTTGCTGTATATTAGAGCTGACTTGATGACACTGAACAACACAGTGACTGTTGCTAGGTGTCTTTGCGTTGGTTCTGGTCAAATACAATCGAATGAACCAAAACAGGTGCTGAATCCTCTTCATAAGCTTAGTTATGTTTTTGCCCATTGAAAGCAACAAGTCTATCAATCCATCTCATTTAGAGACTTTTTTTTCCTGCTGATCCTCTACTTCATGAAGTATAATGTGCTTTCCTAGGATTGGTGCCTTATGTTAGCATCTAGGTCTTAAGGATCATTTTGATAATATTTCTTACAAAACAGATTTGTTTGATCCTCTGATAGTTCATGACATATTTAATCATTTTAACCAATACCATAATCCTAAAATATCAATTCTTCTTTGGTATACCTTGTTGTTTTTTTCTGCATGTGTATGATGCAATTTTAAAAAGAAAATATGAAAAGAGATCTCAGAGACCAGAAAAGAAAAACACACACCCTTATCTCTGAAAAGTTATTATCAAATAATGGCACCAACATTTCCAGCATTGAACACACATATAATTATTTGTGTACTTGTTGTATGCAGACAAGTGTTAAAAAAGAAAAGCAAGGATAAGGAAAAAGGACAGTAGCAACTCTCAAGTCTATGCAATGTTTTGATAACAGCAGGATAACTTAAATAAACATCTTCTTGAAGATATCCACAAAATATAAAATACAAAGCTCTTATATCATAAAGGAACCCACGCTTCATATTTCCACAACAGGGCAAACTAAGGTATGAGTAACACAAGATAACATTTGAGAAGAAGCATAGAAGAGGTGTAGTGGTATTACTAATCATAAAGGGATCCTCCTGATGTTTTAGTTCTCATTGTGACAAGTATTTTGCAAAGAAATGTATCTACACGTAATTCTTTAGCTATACATTTTGTTATATACATTTTCTATTTCAATGTATTATAATTCATAATAAAACAACTTGAAAAGATGATTTCTTAAGACACTGCAATAGAAATGAAATGTATCCCAGATAGCAAGAATATTTTAGATACTTCTGGAAAAGATAGGTTACCTATCAAGATCTATCAATAGATATAGGTGTTTATTAGCAAAACTATATGCCAATAGAAAGGAAGTTGATATATACTAAATCCTGGGGTACAGGGGTCATCATTTCTGAACCTTAAGCAAATGTTCAAGCAAAGATGCTTATTTGTCAATGTGAGGATGAAACAAATATATTTCCAAGTAATAAATACATTTTCTCATCTGCTGACTTCTTAGGTGGTGGGAACAGCTAGAAAGTGGATAATTTCAACAAGGGAAATGTGAAAATTAGTGGATGGAGGTTTGATATGAAGCAGCAAGTCAATGCACTAATAATAATGCATCTTACAATAAGTTAAATTACTTGAATTAAAAAAAAACATATTATACATTTTACTCACCATGAATACAATCAGTGGATCAAATTTGATATCTCTTTTAAATAAATCAAGGTTATTGCTTCATTGGGAAGGGTATAAATAACAAATACATTTAATGTAGGAAAACATTTTATATATGATCATTGAATAAAATGGCAGACATTGAGATGTATATATACAGGTTCTAAACTCATAGAAAACAAATAATAATTAAAGCAAATCATAGGCAATCTGTGAGAGACTTAAGGAAGAAGTGAAGAAATACTGATTCAAAATAGATGTTCCAAATGCTATTCCTAAATTATACAAATATTTTACTAAAAACAAAGACACCTATTAATTACCCTACATATTAAGTTACAAGAGAGCAGTAAGTGTTATGTTTTGTTGAGAGGTGGAGAGAAACCTAAAAGTTTGGGAGTTGAAAACCCCAACAGCTCTGTGGAAAAAAGACACAATAGTCTGCCTCCATATCACTTCACTGCCTCAGAAACCATGTGAGGCATGTGTACTCTGTCCTGTAGAGTCAATGGTATCCCAAGGAAGGATTCCATATCCCAGCAGGGGTCTTCTCCTGTGTCTTTGTCAGAAGAATTTGATGACTCAGCAGGGCTTTTAGCAGGTGAAAATTAAAATTCAAAATGAATCATTCTATTTCTTGATTGTTTGAAGGAGATACTATATTTTAATAATGGTACAAATAAAGTATCGCAGTTAAAATTAACAAAAAGAAAGCCGGTGGTGTGTTAACATAACTGAACAAATTCCAAGATAAGTATCCTTATAAAGAGAATTAGTGGCATGGGTTAATGACAAATCATTTAAAATATAAGGACCTTTATCTTCTACACTTATGCATAAATATTAAAATATGTGAATCAAGAGATAACTTAGAAAAAAATGTGCAGACCATGCATCTATTCTATGAATGTGATTATATAAAGAACCCTTACAACAAAGTAATAAACTCAGTTGAAAATAGGTAAAATGTTTAAACAATTTCCAACAAAGATATACAAAATGACCAGCAAGCTCATGACAAGATACATGATACTTTAATCTTTAGTAAAACTCAATTTAAAGTACAATAAGATAGAGCTTAATTCCCAATAGGACAGAAACTGCAATGACATTTATTAAACTTTGCTGTCGGTGTAAGAATTGGTATCCACCCAATGTAGTAAAATGTATATACAGTTACCCTCCCATAGTTACAGTTTCTGTATAGGCAGATCCAACCTACAGAAACAAATACATATAGACAAATCAAAATGATTCCTGAAAGCAATCAAGTGGTTACAGCCATCCTCTCAGAGCTAAGAGGGAGTTTAAGGTGCTTTGACAACCCATTTACACAACATTAAACATTGTAAGGCTGTGAGTAGGCATCACCTCCAGGGCAGTGAGTTTGGTTTGTAACGTTGGATGAGAGTCCTGGTGATATAATGGTGGTGTGTTAGGCTCCAAAGGTTTGAAATGGCCAGCCATGCCTCCTTGGAGAAAGACATGCCTTTCTACTCGCAGAAACCTTCAGGGTCAGTTTGACCTTGTAGGTAGGGTCCCGCTGATTGCAATCAATTAAATGGGAGTATTTGGCTTTTGATTTTGGAAGGTCTGTATAAGTTACATGCAAATGCTATACTATTTTTATAAAAATAGACTTATCATCAATAGACTTTGGTATCCCAAGTAATCTTGGAATCAATCCCCCAGTGATATACCTTGGGTGAACTCTATTTGGAAGTTCTTCAAAAGGAAAGTATGATGTTAACATGTGATTCAGAAATTTCACCAGATTAACATAACAAAGGGAACTCACTCCCAAGTAGGATGATATCCACATTCATGGGTTTAGAATTTATATAGCCTATATTTACTCAATTGTATTAAAAACATAGGCTCACATAAAAATATGTACATCTTGTCTGAGCCCTGAGCCCTGGTGGCGTAGTGGTTGTGCGCAGGACTGCGGCCCACTGGGTTGGAGGTTCAAATCCACCAGCAAGGGTGGGCCTCCTACTCCCACCACCAGAGGGCAGTGATGCCAAAAACTATGTACATCTCTGTACATGATAACACTATTCATTGTATATGTATAAATTGAAAATAAGTAAATGCCTCATTAAATGATACATGGTTATATGGAATATATATATATATGTGTAAGTATATATATACACATATATAGCTATTTTTCTTGCTGTTATCAATAGAAATGAAACCTGTAAAAGAAGATAGAAGAATAAGAGAGAATATGAATGAGGTATATATCGAAAAACAACTCACAATTTAGAATTGTACACGCTCCAAATTCATGGTTCAATATCAGAGTACAAGAGTTATTAGCACATTTAGATTCAGGAGCTGATGGATCCAAGATAAGTAGTACAAATTGCAACCTCTGGCTGTACAGAGGAATAAACTGAAGTAATCAGGTAAGATGGTCAATTGCTGAAGATTTCCAGGTCCAGCAACAAAGAAAGACTCAACTCCAAAGAACTGGAGGTCAGACAAGGAGACAAAAACAGGCCCAGACACCGAAAAAGCAGGCAAACTTTGCCACAGTGTCCACCACATATACTGGAATGTGAACATACTTTAAAGGGGATTTCTTTTCATTTGATTTTTCATTCAATCACAACACAACTCCTATCTAAGCAATTACATGATAAGATCTATCCATAATGGAGCACAATGACAATTTATAGGATTTCTCAGGCTATGTAAATGAGGGCTGCCTTTTAAACAGATCATCAATTGTTTGTTATTCAAATGCAAATTCAGGATAAAGATGAAGACAATTAAAATAAATACTTCAGAGTCAAAATAGAACACTGGGTCTATCCCACTTGAATTTCTAGAAGAGATTGGAAGTGTTGCATACTAATGACAGAAGGCCTGATCAGCTGTGCAAGGTCAACAAGGAGATCACTCCAGAAGACAGCAAAAGCTCATGTAAAAGGCAGGGAAAAAAGAAAAGATCAAAGTGGATGTCAGAAGAGACTCTGGAATATGTGCTAGACCCCTATAGCTAAGTCTATGGAAGAAATGAAGGAGCCAAATATCTGAATATAAAATCTCACGGGCTGCTGGGTGAAGGGGGGAGTCAGGGCAAATATTATAGTGAAATGTACAAAGACCTACAATTAGAAAACCAAAGGGGAAGAATGCAATAAACATAATTTCAGCCAAAAGAACTAGAGAAAAATTCAAGATTTGAGCTGTAGCATTAAAGATTTTATGGGAAAACTTTTGCATGATGCAGGAAGCATCAAAAGAAGATGGAAAGAATGTAGAGACACTGTGCCAAAAAGATGTAGTCGATATTTCAACATTTCAGAAGGTAATATATGAGCAAGAACCTATGACGCTGAAGGAAATTCAGATTACATTGAATGCATTAACTAAAAGCAAGTCTCCAGGAATTGATGGAACACCGAATGAAATGATTAAAACATTGAGAAACCCCAGAAACACTTATTTATCTATGCCAGCAAATTTGGAAAATAGCTAGTTGACAACTGACTCGAAAACATCCATATCTCTACTCATTCCAAAGAAAGGTGATCCAATAGAAAGCTCAAATAATCGAACAAGATAACTTCTATCACATGCCAGTAAAATTTTGCTGAAGATCATCCAGCAGTACATTAACAAGAAGTTGCCAGAGACTTAAAAGAGGACTTAGAACAAGGGACATGATTCCTGATGTCAGATAGATTTTGACTGAAAACAATAAATACTTGAGAGCGTTTACTTGTGTCTATTGATTATGCCAAGGCATCCCCCTGTGTGGACCATAATGAACCATGGATAAGCTTGAAAAGAATGGGGATTCAAGAAAACTTCATTATGTTCATACAGAACTTGCATGTGGATAAAAAAAAGCAGGTGTGCAGACAGAAGAAGTGAATTTGGTATGATTTAAAATCAGGAAATGGAAATACATAAAATCAGAAAATGACTGTGTCTGTGTTGCATCCTCTCCCATTCTTATTCAGTGTCTTTGTTGAGCAAATAATCAGAAAATATAAAGAAAAATGTTTCATCAGGATTGCTTATTAACAGCCTCCTACATGCAGATAACACAAACTTACATGTTGAAAATGAAGGGGACTCAAAGCACTTGCTGATGAAAATCAAGGACTGTGGTCTTCTGTACAGATTACAACTCAGTGTAGAAGACTAAATGCTTCACAATTGAACCAAGAGGTCACATCATGATAAATGGATAAAAAGTTGAAACTAACAAGAACTTGGTCTTACTTGGATCCCAAATCCATGTTCATGGAAGCAGCAGTAATAGACGACACATTTGTAAAATCTGCCACACAAAATCTCTTTCCAGTATTGAAAATCCAGGACTAAGGCTAACTTGATCCAACCATGTCATTTCCAATCCTCTTAAATACATGTAAAAGTTGTAAACTGAATGACACTTGCTGAATGAGAGTTGATGCATTGGAATTAGCAGTGGAGAAGACTATTGAAGGCACCATGGAGTGCTGAAAGAACAAAGCAAACTATCTTGGAAAAAGTACTGGCACAGCAACCCCTGGAGGCTATGATGGTGAGACTTTGTCTTCATATGTCAGATAGGTCGTCAGGAGAAACCAGTCTCTGGAGAAGGACATGATGCTTGGGAAAGGAGAGGACAATGAACAAGAGAAATACCCTTGAGGAACTGGCTTGACACAATGGCTGGAATTGCAAGGATGGTGCAGGTTCCTTCTGTTGTGCATCCAGTAGCTTTGGGTTCGGATCAACGCAATGGCATTTGCCAGCGACAATGTATAAATCTTTATAAGGGCAGGTAGTGTCATCTTTCTTCCTAAGAAAGCTTGGTGTATTTGCATTGCAGGTCTTACAATTAACAGTCCAATACTTACCAAACAGGGCTGCTAGGGATAGTTTATTGCCAAACCACCGAGAATCCTGACTCAGCCAAGTTAAGAAACTGAAACCTTAATAATTATACCAATTCCTTAATTATTTTTCTTTTTTCATTTGAAAACTAAAAGCAGTTTTTAAATATTAAATATTGGATGCACAAATATAGCAGTAATGAAAGATACTCCAGCAATGCAAAGAATGAAAATTTGAGCAGGCTATTACATAGATTTTTAAATTATTATGGTTAGATTCATATTTTAGCTTGATCATTTTCATTGGTATGAAAATGGATATGAACTGGTAAGTTGCAGTTAGCAGAGTGATTATTTCTGAGATATCTGTAATATAGTCTTATAGATTTATGATAAAAACTTTCCTAATTAATAATTGCCTATAAATTTAAATAGGTGAGATGAAAGTTTTTCTGATGAATGGGAAGAAACGGGTGTCATTATATGATGTTAGCAAAAGTAGAGATAAAGCAGATTTGTACTAAGGAGTAAGATCAAGATCAAGGAATAAGAAGCAGTAGGTTTCAGTGTTTGTTATAGAGCATACATATCAACATTTAGGCATCTAAAAGGATTATTCTCATAAATAGCAAAATTAGAGATCTAAATGAGATGGTTGTTTATTTATTTATTTATTTATTCAAAGTGCCATGTGTTCCTACATTCTCTGAAAAAAATGCTTTAGTGATCTGTGATAGAAATATCTCATAAATAGTAAAGTTCTCATGATTTTCTCAAAGAACTAATTTACAAAAAATGCTAGTATTAATTCTGAACTTTTGTAATATTCCAATAGTTTGCACATTTAAGAATTGGGAAGCTTATCATTTTAAATGGGCATGTTGTTAGTAAGTGCCTTTGCTGTGGTCTTTTTTGACTCATCTGGACTCCATGTGATAAAGAAAAACTGCTCTGCAGGGTTTTGTAGTTTGTTAAGAAGATGGTCTTGTCATGACCTCCTAGAGCACCAGCTTTGAACCTGTTGGTCAAGACCCCTTTGGGGGTCAAATGACCCTTCACAGAGGTCCCCCAATTCATAACAGTAGCAAAATTACAGTTATGAAGAAGCAACAAAAATAATGCTATAATTGAAAGGGGTCACTACAACATGAGGAACTGTGGAAAAGGGTCGTGGCATTAGGAAGATGGAGAACCACTTAGAGTTACTAGGTGGTTTAGAACTTCAGACCTTTGAGTTAGCCCAATGCTAACTATTATATGACCAGGGTTTCCTTAGGGTTCATTAATTTACATATTGTTATTGTTAGGTGCCATTGAATCCATTCTGAATTATTTTTTTTGTTTTTCTTTTTTTTTGGGGGGGGGGCATCACTGCTTTCTTGTGGTGGGAGTAAGAGGCCCAGCCTTTGCTCCTGTGGAGCTGCTGATGGAATTGAACTTCCATTCCAGTGGGCTGCAGTCCCGCGCACAACCACTATGTGACCGGGGCTCAGCCCAATCCAGTCTGACTTATATAAAAAGAAAACCAAAAACTAATTCATTGCCTTTTTCTGTGCTGTCCTCATCACTGTGGTCAAACAATTGATTATTGCCTCAGTGCATTGTCATGGAGTCCATGCTGATTGACAGCGACCTCCAGAGAGGTTACACTGCTGCAACAGGGTTTCTCAGGCTATAACTTTGCAATGCAGTCCGCCTCAGTTTCCTCTCAGAAAACAGCTTGGCTTTTGGCATGTCCGATGTTTCGGTTAGTATCCAATGCTTACCCTCCTTTGCTAGCAAGACTCTCATAACCCACCCTAAGTGGACATGAATCAATACTTTATTTTAGTTCTCATAAGATAGTTGATCAATCATCACTTATTTTGGGGAAATCACATAATAAACAGAAACTAATATATCTATTTATTCAGTGTGGTAGAACCCGCATTTTAAAGTTTTTGATTCAAATTCATTGAGGACACAACTTCAAGTTAGTATAAGGAAATTACGTAACTTCCACCTTTTCTGAATGGATGCTGTGCTTAGAAAATATTCTTTTCCTTCCTCATTCATATTGATTAACAATATTATAGGACATGTAAAGCCACAGCTCATGCATTAGTGTACTCAAAACTTCCCATGTTCTTAATAGAAATAGGTTGCAATATCCAATAATATCACTTTTTGACAGGAACTAAAATATCTAATAAAGGGGTGACAAAAGCACAGAAATGAAAGGGATTATTAAATTGACTTCGAAAGTGATTGATTTAACTGGTTAGAATTCAGACTGAAATAATTGCTTTCAATTTGTTAATAGGCCTGTGAGTTTTTATAGAGGGCAATTTTTTTTAAACTGGTCCACTGACAGTTCAACAATCCTAACACTAGCTCTACTTCTGCCATCAACTCACGGCATGAATTCTAAATTTACATTTGGCGAGCAACAGGAAATTACTTTACCTACAGTGCCTGTTCTGAAATATAATTTAGGCCATGGTGTTTATTCTTCTGTTTTTTAATAGCATCTACTGAGAAATCACTTTTATTGAGAATCCTAACAACTGGAATTTATTTCATGCTCTATAATTTTATGAGAAATAAGTGATAATAAACAAGCTGATATCAGGCCTGTATACAGAAAAGCAACTTAGAGATTATGGTTAGACCAGATCTTATTTTTGTGATCCTACTTTCCACAATCAAACTGTGGATGTGTAGCAGAGAACATATACATATCAAAGCGGATTATTATGGATCAAACTCTCAAAATAAGATAGCTTACTTGTTATGCATCTGGCTCTGGAGCTGATGCCTGGATTGGGCCTGTTTTTCTGAGTGCGTTGTGGGGTTATGCGTCTATGAAAAGGTGGAATCCGTACATAACATAAGAGTCATTGAGTGATGGAGGAAACACACGTAGCTGTTAGGCTAAAGGTTGGACTTTGGTTGTTAGCGTTTCCCAAGAAAGGCTTTACCACCTGCTGATGAAGGATCAGTCTCTGACAATGCTGTAGAACCGTCTCACCCAACATAACACAGGTTGCCAATAGTCTGAATTTGCTCAAGGAAAATTATTATTATTATTATTATTATTATTATTATTATTGTTATTTTATTTTTCTGGTTTTGTTTGCAATGCATTATCTGTATTAATTCTCTGGTAATGGGACATACTTATTTCTTTGTGTGAAATAAAAACTTAAAGAGCGTTAATTACTTTTTTCCCATTTTACAGATAAGAAAACTGGCACATTTAGTGGTAGAGGAACGTGACCAATGTTAACTGATAGAACCTGTCGAAACCATTTTATCAGACTCCCTGTTTTCTGCAGGCACCTCACATGCATTCTATGTGTGATATTCCAAATGATTCCCTATGGGAGAGAAAAACAGATTAACATTTAAATAGGACTCACTGAAAGGAGAATATGATGCTGTTTTTTTCTAAAATATAACTAGATTGAGAAATATGCAAATACTATTTATTTTCCTGAAAGATGACAGCACAAATATAAGATCTGGACTCTTTGTTATACTGACTCACTCACCTTTGGGTACCTCACATAGACTAGTTTCTGAGTCTATTTGGTCTGCTGATTCCAAAAATGGCAACCGTTTCCCCCATCAGCCCTAGTGTTTTAGATACAGAAAGTGTACTATAAATACTCTTCGCTCTCTTACCCATAAAAAGTCAGATATTTTAATATAGTATATAAATTAATCTCTCCTATGCCTGAAGGAAACATAAAAAACAAAAGTGTACTCCATGGAAATTTTTTATTTCGTTCCCAAAGCAAAGATTTCTGATACAAAGTCTCCAGTCACTCACAAGTTGTAAAACTTGTGAGAGAGTGATTAGTCATAAAAAATCTTCCATAAGGGTCCATCATGTGACCATCAATTTTCTTGGTATCTGACCTCCATTGTTTTATGCCTTGGTAAAATCTTTCACCTTGAATTTTGCATAAGTCATCAAGGTTCTCTGGAAAACTATCTAAGTGACTGTGCAGATAATAGACTTTAACACTCAAATAACAGCCATTCCTGTTGAAATTAAAGAGCATACCCTTTACTAATTGTGCATAGTTGTCTGCCTTCTTGTCAAGAACGTTTTTTTGTAATAAGAACAAATGAAGAGCAGACACATCTTTCAATGTCGTACATTGGTTCCAGGACATGTGGGTCTTTTATAAGTTGCCTGATCTATAGGCCTCTGAAAATCTCTGCCTTCAGTTTTGTCCTGGCAAGTCCAGATGACTTATGGGCCATGATCACTCAGTTCATTATGGTAAAAAGGTTCGAAACTTTCTGGTCAAAATGTGAATAAGTTTTGCAATTACTGTCATGCTCTCCAATTTCTTTAGCTTGTATAACACCAAATTGAATGCCTTCATCTCTAAGAATTATAGTAGTTCACAGAAACATGGAATGGGTACAATATTCTAGTGCTGAACAGTGTACGGTAAAAGGAAGTAGATATATAGTTGTGAAATAAAGGTCATTCATGATACATAAAATGTGGGTAATGCGAGCCCTGGTGGCATAGTGGTTGATTACAGGACTGCAGCCCACTGGCTTGGTGGTTCAAATCCAGCAGCAGCTCTCCAGGAGCAAGACTGAGCCTCCCATTACCACTAGAGGGCAGTGATGCGCTCTCGCCCCCCAAAAGTGGGTAATTTAAATGTATAAGTTTTCCATTCAAAAGGAAAATTATTTTATATGACATCCCAATTCTGCATTGACCATTAAAAAGCAGGCTAAATTTTTATAAAGTCAACCAGATCTAAGAAACTAGAATTGAGATAGACTATTCAATGCTACTTTTTGAATCAGTGTCCTAAGTAACCTTTGGAACAGACCAAAATAACAAGTGACAGCATTAGCATTTTTTTGGTTATTTTTAGGGATAGTATAAGAGATTTCCATAAAGTCTTTAGTAATTTTAATTATAGTAATGTTAAACTAGCCATTGTTTTAGATTTTAGAATATTGTTTAGATGGGGGAATATGGGTATAAGGGACAACAATCTAGATTAAACTACAAGGGATATTCCATTATACATCTTAAAAACTTTCCTGACTAAATCCTGTTCAAAAAAACAATGAAGGTTAGATACAAGGGAAAGTTTTCAATAACACTACAGCAAAACATTTTCTGCTGAGCTAAGACATGTCTTAAAAATCTAGGGAAATGTGAACCTATCAAATATAATTTGTTACTTACTGAGCTACCGCAAACACAAGAGGTTTAAACTAAAGTTCAATGACATCCAGCTCTGTTATGTCACAGTGTCAGTCTTCCTCTTTTTATAGTGCATTGCATAGTTCTCATTGCTCGGATATGAGACTACAATTATGGAGAAGTGGGAGTGATCCAGATGATAATACATTCAAATTGGAAATTTTAGTATAAAATGACAAGCTTCTTACTGTGACTCAAAATGACCCTATGGACAGAATACTGCCCATGGTCACTATACTCTTTAATTTCATGTGCTGTTAAATACAAATATGCGTATAGAGATATCTATTGATATATGTATACATACAAACTAGTTTACACACATATTTTGTTTTGACCAGCTGAGCCGGTCTAGTTGAAACAGCTTCCTAGTAGTTATGAACACAAATTATGTCCTAATTACCATGTAAAACCCTTTTCTTCAGTAAGATGCTCTCTAGATAAATTGAGTTTCTGGAACTGGGGTGAGAAAATTTGTTTATATTTCTAAAAGAGCACTGCTACTAGTAGTCCATTTTATAACCATATGGATTTTATCTGAACAAAATATTTAAAAACATATTTTGTGATGGCTGCAGACAATTCTCTTAGTAATATACTTATTACTTACTCTAGTTACTTACTCTTACTCTAGGTACAATGCCTTCCATTTTTTTTAAAAGGCGGATTTAAAAGCAGGTGGCTTCTAAGGGACTATGGAGGATCAGTAAAATTCAAAGTAGAAAGGTTAATTCAGGAAGCTATGATGCGTGTGATTTAGAGGTCCAAAAGAATGATCACAAGGGATTTTTTGGATAAAGTCCAAAGAAAATGCAAATGTGTTTTGATGAGAATAAGACCTGAGAAGTTATTTTGGAGAATTTTTTTTCCATAATGAAAGTGTCCTTGGGTCATTCTTCAAGGTTACCAGGGCTATCTTAAAATAATTTATGTGTGAAATCTAAATTCTATCTTGCAATTCATTAAGGATATCAAGCTGCTGTTTAGACATGGTAAAAATTGAAGAGCACAGAATACTTCACGGAAGGTCTAGAGAGATGGAAACCCCATGTCAGTATTTCAGTAATATATCTACTTAGATGGAAGCTATCTTTAGAAACAACACCTTGACATTTTGATGATATTTCTGTTTAATTAATTTTTCTGTGGTTCTGGAGCTAAACATTCACACTTTATCTCAAACAATATTTTGCATTGAAAAAAATCAGCTGTGCAATAACTATTTTAAAATGTTGAATAGCAAGGATACTAAGATTGAGGACTAAGGAGTATATTGACCCAAGCAAAGCTATGTTAAGTCAAGTAATATACATATGAAAAGTAGTTAATTAAAATGACTAGAAAATAATTGATGCGTTTCAATTCTGGTGCTGGTGAAGTCTATTGACCAGACCATGGATTATGAAAAGAACAAGGTGTGTACTGGAAGAACTATACATAGATGTTCTTTAGACTCTAGGATGGTGAGCCTGACTAAGAGAGTTTGCACATGTTATCAGGAAAGACCATTCCTAGAAAAGGACACCATGCTTGGTTACAGTAAGCAAAGGACAGAAAGACACTTGACCACATGGATTGACACTGTGGCTAAAAGAATGTGTTGAAACATGATAACCATTGTGAGGCTGCCACAGGACAAGACAATGTTTCATCCTGTTATAGAGGGGGTGATTAGGATTCAGAAGGTATTCAAGTGCATCCCACTAAAACTAAATAGCTCATGAATAAACAAAAAGCCAAAACAAACTCACTACTGTCAGAGGACATTCTCATTCATAGATCCCCTGAAAAGAATTTTCACACAGTAGATCTGGGAATAAAAAGCCAGTGAGGAACATTGTTGGCATCTCGTGATACAATAAAAAACAAACATGAAAATATGTTGAATCACACAGAAAAGATCAATAGAAAATGGAATATATATATATATATTTATTTACTGATCTAAAATTAATTGGTTAATTTTCATCAACTTCAGGAAGTAGTGTAAAATCAGGAACCACTGGCATTGAGGTGTATTCAAAAGTTACAATGAAGTCTGGGCATAGTAACTTCAAAGAAAACAAATACTAAATAAAAGTCCCTGTATAATGGTGTAGACTGACAAATCCTACCTGATTTAAGTAATCAAGGTCAACATCAAAGGGATAGCCTTGACATGATGTGCTAACTATGGCTTTTTGCATCTGTGATTTTTTTACTGAACATACATAATCACAGTATAATTATGAGAAAAGCATAAGATAAATCAGACAAAGTTGAGGGACAGTCTACGAAGTACTTCATAAGTATTCCTCAAAAATGTTAAGGTCATAAAGTAGAGGAAAGTCAGATAAATTCTCACAGCCAAGAGAAGATTAAAGAGCTATGATAACTGGTAATGTGACATCCCAGATGGCCATATTAGAAAAAATGATATAAAGTAAAAGCTACAGAATCTCTAATAGGGTGTGGATTTTGATTAATAACAATACATTAATTTTGGCTCATTATTGAAATAATTATACTCTCAGGTATTAAAATTCAGAATGGGAGGTATATTTAAATTCTATCTACAATTTGTTTAAAATTTTTACACCAATTAAAAACTACTCTAGTATATATTTTAATAGAGATGGAGTACCTTTTTATTTTTTCTCATTTTTATGTTATTCTTGATTTGAAATCTTAATAACACTTAAAATATTTTGCTAATAAGTTTAATGTTCACCACAGGGACAGAATAAAGTACAGAGATATTTACTTTATAAGTAGATTTAATAAAATATTTACAAAATATATAGACTTAATATATATTGTATACTTTATATATAGACACAAACATATATATATATATATATATATATATATATATATCCTTAAAAGACTAACAATCTTTTTCTCCCCAAATGCAGAGTTAAAGGTCACTGAATAGTCAGAGATGTCTTTTGTAAACGCTGAAAGAGAGATTAAAAGAAACAAAGATTGCTAAAGTGCCTGACTGCACTGATACTCCATGATTGACTTACTGTGACAAATAGTAAATGAGATTTTTTTTTCACACACCACAATGCCACAGTGACTAGTTTTTCTGCCTCAAGCATCCAGAAGGTAACAGATGTTAAAATGTCTTTTTATTTTCTGAAGATGTTGGTTTATATAATTTTCATCGGCATGAGAGATTAATTTGCAAAGCTGATCTCTTTGACAATATTTCCCTTCAGATACTGCCAAGGACAATGACAATTTTGATTTGCCTGGTACATTTGTACAGACTCCATCGTCTCAGTCTTCCCAGCACATACATAGCTTATGATCTATCAGGGTTGCTTTTTAAAGTTCTGGTTCATATTTCTACTTCTTGATCTATGTGTGCTTTGATGGTGTCCTCTCTTTGCCACAATTCTTGGCTTCTTTCTATATACCTAAAATCTCTGATTTCGAGTCTCTTGGTTAAAGTATCTATAGAATACCAAAAAGGAAAGTAGCAAAAGTCAATGGATTAGGTGGTAACTATAGAAGCCCCTTAAACTTCCCAGCAAAAGTTAGAAGTGAAGTTTATATTATTTAAAATTCTATTGCAATCAGGAAATTGATGACGTGTGCTACTGTGCAAAAGATGTATAATTTCATATCCATCTCAAAGGGAGCTTTTAAAGAAAATCACGTGACTTTTCTACAAATATCTCACAAAGGGTGACTTCACATAAAACAAAAACTATAAGAAATTTCATAATTGAAAATGAAAATAAAAATATTAAATTCATGTAGTTAAAAATTGACTTTAACATGAATTATAAAATTCTAGCTATTCATTCCCAAAAGCTCAATCCATTTAAAAATTTCTCTGAAAAAGAAATGATTTATCATCTCTGCCCATTAAGGATTCATTGAAACCATTCCTCTAGTGGTTCTGCAGCACACAGAGTAGGTAGGCATGGCCCTACCTAACCTCCTCTGGCTTCCCTATTGTCCTGAGGCAGAGGTCAAGCAGGCCTCCACTCTCCATCTTTCTTACGAAATCTGGCAGGAACACTGTCTTCCATGGCAGGCTATTTCTATGCTGGGTTTGACAATTCATTGAAATGGCTACACAGGGACTCAGACAATATTCAGGGAAGTTAAAACATTAACATAAGCCAGAACCATTAAGTCATAAAGATACTGTCATTAGTATACTTCAGTCCTTCTCAGCAAGTAGCCAGGTCTCTCTGGCCCTCAGACTCTCAGTCATGTGGACGCTTGACCTCTGCCTCATGAGCCAGGAAGCCAGCCAGTAAACTGCTCTTCCTCATAGTCTCATGGTCCTGCTCCTGCTGCTCTTTTCTGTCTCATGGCCTTCTTGCTTCAGCCTCTGGTGTCTCCGTCCTTGGTCTCTATCACGTCAGAAGCAAATCTCAAGTGTGCTCCATTTCTGATGATCCTGTTTCTCTCACTTCCTGCTGAGAAGGCTCATTTTTATGGTCAGGAGAGTGTCATCTAAACATGACTAAGCTGTTGTATTTGTGTTAAAAGCACATCATTTTATTATAGGATAAATTTTATGAATTGATATCAAATTGATAGCAGTGATTTAACCATTTGATGAGCGTCACAGACATGAATAGGAATGCCATAAAAAGAAATTTCACGCCATCACAGACCATTCTCTGACTAATCTGGCCAATTTCTCTTTCATATATGTATCCAGCTCTCAGCTACAACTACAATTACAGTTTTTTGTTCACTATTTAATCCGAGGACAAATAGAACTGAGGAATATAAGCCAATGAATATCTTCCTCCACCCTCTCTTTCCCAGAACTATAAGGAAAGGAGAAAACAACTCAGTGGGGAGCTTCCTTTGTTATACTTATTTTGAGACTAATCACACCTATGATATCTTGTGAGTGAGCGAGCCAGTTCATGTCTTTCTCTCCGCCAGGTTGAATATCCCATTTCTGAATTGCCTGTCCCAAACAATCCAGTACTCTGAGGACACATGAAAATTTTTGAATGAAAAAATGTTTCATTCAGTTGGAATTTTGAGCATTTGTATCCAGCAATAAAATCCAGGGAAAGACATCAACATGAAATATACACGAGTTCACAGGACCAAGGTCTGCTGGACTTCTGATAAACCTAGACTTAATTTAACACAAATTAAGTCAATGATACAAGAAGCAAGTTCCAGAGTTCAAGCATATCTCCCTGCATTTTAATCCCAGACTGTGTGCAGGCTCTTTAACTTTCAGTCTTAGAAGTGGGTAGTCTTTGGTGGACACAGATTTTCCAGCCTGGTTGCATCCAAAATCAAATCTCTTGTTCAAAATTCAAAATGCCACACAGACACGTGCAGTTTTGTCCTTCAGCAGTTCTGAGTGGGTCTGCACATTTTTTCAAATAAATTTTCCCAGCACTGGACACTAATTGATGTGGGTGAGACTCAGCTTTCCTAAATGCTCTTCTTCTACATTGACTTCAAATAAAACTCTGTTAATTTCAAGTAATTTCTAAGGAGTCTTTTATCAAAATTCAATCTGTATAAGATAAAATTCAGACTTAAAAGATCTCCATCTAATCATGCCACACAATATGTTTTTGTATTACACAGGTATGTCTATAGCACAAAGTATGAGAAATCAATACAATTCCAGCGTAATCAGATAAGCAAATAATGCTAAAACTGATCCTTAAAAGAAAAACAAAACTGGTATTGACATATCCAAGGAGAGAAGAGAGTCAATTCAGTTGCAAGGCTTGGGTTGCAAACAGCAAAGTTGATTACTCACCACTGTGCCGAGGAATTGAGGTAAAATAGTGCACAAATCTTGAGCCGAGAGTATGACATACATCAACCCAGAGCTCGGGAATTGTTGCTGTAGATATTGTACAGAAATGGGCAATGGATTTGGCCCCTCTAGGTTGAAAAATACAGGTTGAAATTTTCTTCATCATTTGACTTCATAAAAGCCCCAGGTAATCATTTTTAGGCATCATCCCTAAGGGTTCACTGATTTCTTTCTAGTGGTAACTGTGTTGGTTCACTGACTTCTGACAAAGGTAAATCCATTTCTGTTTGTTCAGAACTTGTTACTGGATCAACCTTGAGTGAGAACTTTATTTTGTTGCCTCTAGCGCAAACATGGAGGAACTCTGGTTCTTAACAGACTCTACAAAGCCTTACAAAACACAATTCACCTGCCAGACAATTCAAAAGTTCAAACATATGAAAAAAAAAAAACCACAAACAGCTCCATGATACATTTTACAACTCTTTCTTCTTTCTTGGACTTATTATTAGCCTCCCATTTCACCTCACCTTTCCCTGAGATAACCCTGAAAAAGGATTACTCCTGTTACTGTCTTTATAGATTTACCAACCCTAGATTTCACTTTAAGAAAAACATACAGCACAGCAAGGAAAGCAAAATAAACAGAAAATTCTCAATAAAAAATATAGCAGAAAATAGGGAGAGCTAGAACAAAGTTTACTCAGGACCTTCATAATAGGAGAGTTCTAACACACTGCCTACTGCACAAAGAAGGCACTAGAACAAAGTTTCCATGGGCCAAAAGGGAGGACAAACGATAAGAGCAGCACCCCAAGTACAAAGTTCTCTTCTCCACCATGGACTTGCCATTCTGATATAGATTGCTTAAGGCCTCTGGTGAGGTATAGCTACCATACTCTGGCTACATTTGCTTTATTCCCTCTACATGCTTTGATATTAAACATTAGCCTCCCTGATATTTCTTGTAGCACATAGAAAGTCTGACCCCGTAAACAAAGAATCCATATGCTAATCAAAATTGTCACTTACTATGACCCTTGTGTTCTTTCTCTTATAAGGTCAAATGTTTCCAAGAGAATGGAGTCCTCATTGCAAGGAATTCCACACTTCTTACATCAATGGCTGTGAGCTATGCAGGCTGCCTCTGATCTCCTCTTGTTTTTCTTTTGCAAAGAGGAGATCAACTCACACCTCATCTCTCTACTTCAGTTTTCCCAATAAACCCTACTGTTTGATAAACAAAAAATATTACTATATAATTTTCAAGTTTACAATCAAATCAAGCAGTGCAAGTGTATAACCAATGAATATCATTGCATTTGTTATGAAAATTCATTCCTTTCTTCAATAAATTGACTTTTTAATCAGTGTAAGATAGTACATTACAATGGTCTTCTGTAGATCATCTGCATCAACATAATAAATGTTGCAATTCAAAAATGAGAACTTCAAAATAGGAAAGAAGATGATAAAATTGAGAGTAACTTGGGAAATAATTTGGATCACATTTTGTTGGTTATTTCACACAAATAATTTCATTTCTCCTTTCCTTTTAAAGTAGATGTTTCTTTTAGTTTGGGTGTTGATTCTATGTAATCTTATGAGACCAACAAATTAGTTTTTCTGTATAAGAAATGCATGAAAAGAATGATGATCCAGGTTGGCCACTGGGTACTATTGTCTTTTATATGAATTTCCATTCAAAATGGACACACAATTCAGAGGCAATCAAATTTTTAAAATAAATTGTAAGGAAATATAAGAACAAATGACATTCTCTTTCAGAAATCATTGGCATTAAGATGTATTTAGTCCTAGATATTTTTTTTTATTTTTGCTACTATATTTTATTATTTTTCTATCAATAAGGGATGATGGAATGTACACACAGAAGCACACAGGCAAAATACATAAAACGTCTTCTGAAGACAGGTTGTCATACCGTGACCAAGCCTGAAAAGAATCCTGATGACACGGTGGTAGTAACTAACTGAAACCAAAAGGCCGGTGATTAGATCCCAGTTCACACTGCAGTCCACTTCTGTAAATATGTATAGTCTTTAAAATTCTATGAGATAATCTGCATTGAATACATATATTGCATGCTGCACAGAAATGAGCAGGCAAATAGGACTGCTTCCAGTCCTATTAATACACTTAGGTTTGATAAAGTATATTGCTATATATTTTCATGAATGCAGTGGACCATATGAGGGAACTTCAAAATTACTCAGTGTCTTTTATTTTCATTTTGCCACAAACCTTTTGAAGTCTCTCATACAATTGAAAAAGTTATGAAAATTTCACAGTCATAGCCAAATACCTCGAGAGAATGAATAATTGGTCTGGGAATTTAGGAGCATAGCCTGGGTGGATATCAAAGCCAATTGAAAGAACATAGTCCTCAAACAAAATAAAATTTTGAGTGGCCATGTAACGTATATCTCTTAGTTAATTCGTCTGGAGAAAAGAGTGGTGATGAAAATCAAAGACATGTGAAAATAATTATTTTGAAGAACAGTGGACTCTAATCTGAGCCTTACACTCAAAAGAATGACATTAGAAAGTTCTGGACAAAGTGGTTGATAAATGTGAAAATAAAATTAAATTATAAGAAATATTATGCTAACTGGAGGAGAAAAAGCAGGTCTAACTCAGAGAATATGGCCCTTAATCACCATCCAAACCTACAACTGCACCCACCTCGATGGCTAAGCTTCCGACCAATTAACAAACATGTGTGAGGTGAGCAATAATACCAGGGGTTTATATATTTCTTAGAATAATTGAGCATTTAAGAAAAAAACATATAATTCTCCAAGGAGAACAAAAAGGCAGGAAAGGAAGACAATCAGGAAAAATGAACACAGGAAACAAAAGTGAGCAGTAGGATAAATATTGTCACGTTGTGGGCGTTGAACCCAATTCCCTAAAATAAAGCTTTCAATGAAAAACTGATAAAGTCATATACCTCCACCTAAAACAAAGAGGTTATATATATTTCCATTTTATTATATATTATTCAAAATATATTTATTATTATATAACTCATGTATATTTCATATATATTATTGTAAATATATTTTATTTAATATTTAATTATATATAAAACTCCTTTTTTTAACTGTATTACTACAAATCTTATTCAGAAACCCATCTGTGTGTGTTTTTTTGTTAGTTTTTTTTTTTTTTTAAGTTCCCATTATGAACTGGTCAAGCAATCACAACACTTCCTACCATACGGTAAAAAACGGAACGGCTCAGAATCGCCCGATCTTTCCAGATCTCTGGATCGCGGTCTATCCCGTTCCCTTCCCCCTCCACCACCACCGCAACCTCCACCGCCACCACGACCCTGGTCTCTGGATCTCGACCGACACTCCCGGGACCTGGACCGAGATTGATGCTTCTTGCGGCAGCCGAAGTTCCCTAGAAATGGGCTTCAAGTGAATGAAGTTGTAGAAGCCGCCTGGTGTGCACTCCCTCATTTCATACTGGAGACAGCAGCCTTCTCTGAAGTCAGTCACAGGAGAGGGCTCGGCGTGAAATCGGCTGCCAGTCAAACCAGCGGTTATTTAAATCAATCACAGCCTTCTCTGCATCTTCTTCACGGCGAAACTTCATGTAGACATTTCCAACTAGATGGTCTCCGAAATTATCACAGACATTCATCTCCTCAACTTCTCCATACTTCTTCACCATTTCTGTGAACACCTCCTCAAAAAATTCATCATAGTGTTCCTGCATCTCCACATCGCTCACTTTGTTCTATTAAATTGTCATTCCAAGATGCTCACCTTTCCGACATGATCACTGAAGACAAATGTGTGCATAAGCAAAGGTGGTGAAGAAGCTGATGGTGCCCGGCTATCAAAAGATGGAGCATCTGGTGTCTTAAAGGCTCGAAAGTAAACAAACAGCCATCTAGCTCTGAAGCAACAAAACCTACATGGAAGAAGCACACTAGCTTCTGGAATCATGAGGTGTCAAAGGGATTCAGTATCAGGCTTCAAGAACTAAAAGTCATAACATTGCGTGCTCACTTTCCTGATATGATTGCTGAGGACAAATGTGTGCATAAGCTAATGTGGTGAAGAAAGCTGATGGTGACCAGCTACCAAAACATATAGCATCTGGGGTCTTAAAGGCTTGAGTAAACAAGCGGCCATTCAGCTCAGAAGCAATAAAGCCCACATGGAAGAAGCACACCAGCATGTGTGATCATGAGGTGGTGAAGGGATCCCGTGTCAGACATCGATGAGCTAAAATTATATTATTATTAATGAGGGGGAGAACAGATTGGGGACCCAAATAGGTGAGGTGACATCCTCTTGCAGAGGGTTTAAAAGGAGGAGATTAGCCAGCTAAGATACAGGGTAGTAGCAATGAAATATACAACCTTCCTCTAGTTCCCATGCTGCCTCCCACCCACTATCATGACCCCAATTCTACCACATAAATCCAGATAGACCAGGAGATGAACAATGAAGTTGGAAACATGGGAAACTTAGGATAGATGATCCATCAAGACTAGTAATAGGAGTGGTAATACCAGGAGGGTGGAGGCATGGAGGAATAGAAAAGGAGAACCAACTTCTGGGATCTACACGTAGCCTCCTTTCTGGGATACGGGCAACAGGGAAGAGAGTTTTGGGACACATTGGGCAGTGTACAGTATGAAAAAATAACAATTTGTAAATTACTAAGGGTTTAATGGAAAGGAATGGAGGAAGGGTAATATAGGGAGCTGATACTGGGGGCCTGGAGGGAGGGAGGATGTTTTGAGAGTGATGATGGCAATGGGTGTGTAAATGTGGCCTGCAAAAATTGATGTTGGTATGGATTGTAATGGGAGTTGTATGGGCCCCCAATAAAATGATTCATTAAAAAAAGGGGAAGGGGAAAGAGGAGCTTTTTTTTTTTGTAAAGAGGAGCTTGTACCAAGGGCTCAAGTGGAAATTGTTTGGAAATGTATGTGGCAGCATGTGTGCAAATGTGCTTGATACAAATGATGTACTGAATACTGTAGTAGCTGTAAGAGCCCCCAATAAAATTATTAAAAAATAATAATAGATACAAGAGAGTATAGGAAATTCAGGGTTGGGGGAGTAGGTGATAGGGAGGGAAAGGAGATTGTGGAAGTGAAGGATGACAGGGGGAATAGGCATGGAACACTAGAACAGATTGCAATTGTACAACTCATTTTAAAGCCAATTTACCCATGATGGTGGTGCGTGATAGTCTAAAATTTATGTGGTGACGATTATTTAATTCTCCTTGATATGACTGAATGATTGAACTATCAAAATTGCATATGTAAATCATGTGCCACTCTCGGGAGTGGTGGTGGAAAAAACTCTTAGTTTTATATTATAATTTTATTATAACTATATTTATTGTTATATATACCTCATATATATTTCATTATATATTTTATTGTATATATTTTAAATAATATATTATGTATATATGAAGATTTTTACCAGGAGTTAATGTATTACTTAGAATTATTGAGCATTTAAGATAAAACATCATTCTTTATCATATGTTTATGTATATGACATATACACACATCCGTATAGGTCATTTCTACTCTTCCTATAAGGTCACTGTGAATGTTAACTGAAGACATTGTGTTTTTAATGATTCTGCACAGTCTCACCTCAAGTTACTTTCAGGGTTAGAACATACTGAACTTGGATTTCTTTAACTTTCTTAGCTAACAGCCACATAAGCAAAAGCATGGATATTCATACTCTTTTATATATGATTCTTTTTGTTGATCTAGAAGCCTATATAACTCAACAATCCTAAAGTAAGGAAAGGGATGATAGAGTTTGAGTAAAGCAAAAATATACATCATTTTTCTTACTATAGAATTACTGTAAGAATTTTTTTAAGAACCCACATGAGGATAAAATGCAGTGAGATGACACTATTGTTGGAATGAAATCTTTGAAAAACCACACATATTTAAAAAGTACCACCTCATTTTAAAAATATTCTCTCTGTGTGTTCTTCTAATTACAAAAAAAATCCTAAATCATCCTAATGAAAACACTGTTAAGAAATTAACATGTTTACATGCCAAATCAGTGATATTTAAATAGGCAGAGTTGAGGAATTTTTCCATTAATCTGAACTTAATCTCATTTGTATTTTAATAGATTTATGATGACATTATTTTAATGGAAAGTTTAACTATACAATGTTATGGAAGGAGATTTATATTTAGTCACCAGTCTAAATTTCTAAAGTTACATTTCTAAATTTTACAATTAGAGTGCAGTACTTACTAAATTAAAATTAAGTTGAATTACTATGTGTGTTTTCTTCTTACTAAAGAACTATAACATTGAATTAGCTTTACTAGATAACATGACAAACTAATATAAAAATCAAGCTTTCAGTTTTGAAATTTTGGCATATTTTGCTTTGTAGACTATACTAGTGAATCAAATAATGTAGTGGGGTATAAGCTTAATGACACTGGAAACTGTCTTGGCTTGTTTTAAATCAGAATTAGAGATGTGCCAACCTGTCACAATCCCTGTGCACAAAGTACACTATCGTTCTTCATACCCTTTGAGTTCATATCAATCATTTGAAAATAACATTTTTTCCTCAGAATGAGCTGTCACTATCAATTTGAAATGTGGCTGTTGAGCTGGAATCCATCCAAATTTTCAACAAGCTACTTGGTTCATTATATCACAAGCCAAATAACTTACAAACCATATTTGTATATTCTTTTAAAGGAAATACAGTCACTTCTCAAAAGTGGCATAATTAAAATATTTTTAAAAACTGATTTAAAGTTCTATTGCATGTATCTTACATCTGATTTACTTCCAATAAGTACTATCAGCCTTATTTTTATAGCATTCATAATATGATTCAGGAGCATTCTTTTAATTCTGTTTATATGTAGTCATCAAACTGCAAACACATCTTTATGATACCCATTTCTGTTCATTTTGTATCTTGTACACAGGAAGATACAGTTCAATAAAAATGGTATGAAACATAAATTAATATTGTTGAATCACACAGATCCAAGTAAAAATTGAGCCTCCATCAGTTTAGCTTATTTAACATGTAATAGTATAAAGAAAGCAAAGAATCACACAACTGGACGAATAGGCAATGTCAATGATAAATGGAGAAAATATTGAATTGCTATTCATTTCATTTTAATTGAGCCCACTATCAATGTTCAAGGGACCAATAGACAACATCAATGATAAGTAGAGAAAATATTGAATTGCCATTCATTTCATTTTAATTGAGCTCACTATCAATGTTCAGGGAAGAAATCTGAATTACATGTTGCATTGGATAAATCTGCTGCACAAGACAGCTTTCTAGCGGGAAAGAGCAAAGATACCATTTTGAGCACTGAGATGTGGATGACCCGTGTTGACCTTAATCAAG
Source organism: Nesogale talazaci (assembly GCA_004026705.1). Taxonomy (NCBI): domain Eukaryota; kingdom Metazoa; phylum Chordata; class Mammalia; order Afrosoricida; family Tenrecidae; genus Nesogale; species Nesogale talazaci. Next base: position 112,547 of record PVJH01002925.1, read on the forward strand.
ATATTTTTAACATCTTCCTAGGTATGTAAAAATGCTACAGCCAATAAGAAAGAAGAAAGAAGAATTATGCATTTGTAATTATTCATGTCTGCAATATTACTCTCATAATGTTGGCTAAGGCTAAAGGCAGTGCTCTCGTAATGTTGACTAAGGCTAATGGAAGTACTTTCATAGTGTCATCTAAGACTAATGAAATAAATACCAGAAGAACAATTAAGTATGTCTTGAAAGAAGTACAACCAGAACGTCCCATAAAAATTAGAAGAGTAAGATGTTTTCTCACATCCTTTGAGCATTTTTTAATGAGCTACTTCCCCCTGAAAAAAGGATGCAATAGCATGGTGGATCAATAAAAAGAAGAAGACTTTAAAAGAGATGAATCAACACAGTGACTATCACAGTAGACTCAAACATGACAATAACTGGGAAGATGGCCCAGGACTAAGCTTTGCTTCCTAATATTGCACATGGACTTTCTGTGGGTTGGAACTAAGTCACTGTCACCTAACATCCAGCAATATAACATGTTATACTTACTCCACAATTTAGGATTACATTTTTTTTTTTAGTTTGTCATTAAGTGGGACCGAATCTGCTGCATGAGATCAAAAATATAAAATTAGAAGACTTATTTTTCCTTAAAAGTAAACATCCACCACCCACTTTTTTTGCTTTTGTGATTCTATTTTGCACAAGTTAATGCATAACCCTTTGCTCCCCCAAATATAGATATTTTAATTTGAGTAAACATCTATTTTAACATAAACTTATAATTAATTCAGAGAAACTATTTTTTTCACTGAGGACAATGTGCTTCACTCTCCAACTCATTCATAAAAATATAATATTACAACTTTCATTTGCAAATTGATGATCTCCTGCCAAAATTCAAACTACTTCAGAAGTTCTGTCCACTTTCTTTAGCAAGAACTTTATTCTCAATGCTTTTATATATTTAGACCTAAGGCATCTACCTGACCTGCACAGTCTCGCTCAGTTTAGTTTTATTTTATATGAGTGTGTGCTTAACTAATTAAGCAATCAAACTTGATAACTTCTGTTTTTTATTGATGACTTATCTTTCTTCTCACTTTTTAAATATTTGATTATCCTTCTTCAGTCACTGTCAAATCTTTGATCATGCACTATTGAACTATATTCTGATTTTAAGATTTTAAGCAGTAACATTCACTGTCATCCAAAATCACCTGGTTATTTCTCTTTTCTGTGTCCCCAAATGTTGATCACATGGTTTTCTCAGGTATTATGGATCTTAATGGACACTTAACAACAGCAACGACAGAACGAAACAAGGAATAGTACATAGTTTGATCATGGAAAATGTGAGTATTGGCTGAGCCCTGGGTGGCGTAGTGGTTGTGCGCGGGACTGCGGCCCACTGGGACAGAGGTTCAATTCCAGCAGTGGGGCTGGGCCTCCTACTCCCACCACTGGAGAGCAATGATGGCCACAAAAAAAAAAAAAAGAAAAGAAAAGAAAAGAAAAGAAAATGTGAGTATCATTTTGCATCCTTTAACCATATTTATGAAATCTGTTTGCTGAGCAAATGATCCAAAAAGCTGAAATAAATGAAGATGAGTGAGGTATAAAGACTGAAGGAAGTTGAGCTTACATTGTGCAGATGATGCAATATACTTGCTGAAAGTGAAAAGGACCTAAAGTACTTGCTGCGAAATATCAAGGATTGTAACCTCAGTCTGGATTAAAACTCAATATAAGAAAACAAAAACCCTCAAAATTGGATCAATAGACAAAATCACGATAAATATTGAAATGATTGAAGCTGTTGAGGATTTCATTTTGCTTGGTTCTGTGATCAATGCTCATGAAAGCAGCATTCAACAAATCAAAGGACATATTGCAAATATGTAAAGTACTCCTTTAAAGTGTTGAGGGCAACAGATGATAGTTTGAGGATTAAGATGTGCCTGACCTAAGCCATGGTATTTTTTACCTCCTTCTTTGCATCTGAACATTGGACAATAAACAAAGGAGACCAGAAAATAATTGGTATATTTAATTTATGATATCGGTGAAGAATATTCAAAGTTAGATTCTTCCAGAAAAAGGGAAAAAAATCTGTCTTGGAAGAAATACAGACAGATTGGTCCTTCAAGGGGAAAATGGTGAAACTTCTCTGACGCTTAGAGGCCAGTCCCTCAAAAGGGAGAGGATAATTGATAGAGGGTGAGCAAAAAGGGGGATGTTCTAGAAGACAGATTTACACAGCTTCAAATATGGTTTCAAACAACAATTGTGAGTGTGTTATCAGAGCTGGACAGTTTTTAATGTGGTGTACATAGTGTCCCTATTATTCTGAACTGATTAGAGAACCCTGAAGCAAAACAAACAATTAATTAGCAGATGAGGTAGAGAAAAAATAGATGAAGGTATTTAAGGTTATACATAGTTCAGGGAGTGTCTATGAAAATTCATATACATAGTTCATGGAGTGTCTATGAAAATTCACATGCCACAATTGACTACACTGCTCTTTATTTTTATGAAGTCTGAGCAATGTTTTCCTTGGCTGATCAGATTTTTTTCCAGTAGTATTTCAACAATGTGATATTGCATTACGTGTCTTTGATGGACAGCTAGCCATCACTGGAATATCTACTCAGAGGGACTAGGAAAATACTAGGGACAGTTGATTCTTCCCCCTGCTCCACAGTTCTTTGCAACCCAATATTCTATTTGTTTTCCTTTAGTGAATGAAAGAGGGGATTATTTCTTCTGGAAGATGGATGCAGTTGAAGATTTTTGTGTATAAGTAAAAGCAAAGATAAAAACAATCAGTATAATCTATGTTTCCCCCCAATTATTTCTTGGAGTGAAATGATCATAATCATCTCATAATCTTATGGTCTACTGTGCTATAAGTGACATATTAAAAAGAACATATTTTATTGCTCAAAATAATTTGTCAAATATGCTGTAAAATATAAACCTGTGTCAGTAATTAGTTAATATAATAAAAGGAAGATTTATATTATATTTTAATATTATATTATAATTTATTATAATTAAAGTTATACCAGTTAGTATGACTATTATTAATATTTCAGCATCAAATTTGAATCTTTAAGATGAAGATATTAAAGATATGTAAAAACTATTCATTTTTAATTGATTAACTGTGTAGTCAAGATGTGATCTTAATTACTGGTATTGGATGTGAATTTAAGAAATAACAAAGGAGGCTTAATCATTTGGAAATAAAATTTGTGTGATACATCCCTTTAACAGCCACTGTAAGGTCAATGACTTACCCATAGGAATTATTTCTTTTTCAACAATAGTGCATATATGGAAAGAGATAAAGAACTTTTTTTCATTCAAAACAAAGTCAGAGAATAACTGTGGAATCATTGTTCTTAAGCCAATTCAAGATGCAACTGAAGAAAATCAAAGTGAGACCAAAAGAGCTAAAGTATGATCTTAAAAATGCACTTGGATTTAGAGTAACTTTTGAAAATTCTCATTCATGGCTAAAATTCAGAAGCAGTGCAGATTACTTCGAGGGCACCACGCAGGAATAATATAAAAGGTTATTAAAAACACTGAAAAGAAAGAAATGATGAAATGGATGCCAAAAGAGGCTCGGAGACATGCTTTTGGTGCCCAGCAGTTAAAGCAAGTTGAAGTGATAATGAAGTAATAGAACAAGCTAAATATTTCTCAGGTAAACAACAGATACCGTGGGAGAAGGGTGACAGCAGTGGGTATAAGAAATGAGAAAATAGTAATAATTCATAATTTATCAAGGAACTACAAGGGTGGGGGAGAGGGAGGGAAAAAAGAGGATCTCAAGGGCTCAAAAAAAGTAAATGTCTACAAAATAATGATGGCAACATATGTACAAATATACCTAGCATAACTGATGTACATATTGTTATAACAGCTATAAGAGCCTCCAAAAAAGATTATAAAGGAGAAAAGAATATAAAAGAAAAGGTACATTATGATGAGAGATGATGACTTAAAAATATAAAACCTAAAGGGAAGAACACAACAGGCATTCCTCAGGCTGAAAAAAAATTGAAAATCAAGTTTTGTGTACAAAGTTGGAAAGATTATAAGAAAATTAATAATGAAGATGAGAGAAGAATCCATACATTTGAATTATGGTGTTAGTGAATAATATTACAAGTACCTTGCATTGCCAGGTGATCACATGAATTTATCTTGGAGAAAAAAATAGAATCTTTCTTAGATGCTGAAAAGCAAGGATGTTAAGATTTTGTTAGCTACTTAGTAAGTATTCTGAGGTTAGACCTGGGCTTGGAGAAAGATATCACACTTGGTACAGAAGCTGGCTCACAAAAATAAGGAAGATCCTCTATGGGGTGGATTTATATTGTGGTATCAATAATTGTGAGTTACAGGATTGAGCAATGGTTCATTCATTTGTACACAAGGTCAGTAGAATTTGGAGCAAACTTTAAGGCAACATGGGCAAAAATGGTCGACCCTAAATAACTGATTTTCATTCAGAAGGAAGCATAAGATTAAGAAATATTGGTATTAAAGAAATAAGTGCAATCCCTGTTAAAGTCATCTGTTGAAAAGAACAGCTCCAAGGATTGATGGAATGTAATTAAGGTACTTAAAAAACCTAAATAGTAATAACGAAAACTTGGATGTACACAGGTAAGACAACTGCCTGCCTTGAAAGATCCATAGTTTTGTTTCCAGAAAAGATAAACAATCAATCAAGCATGTGGAAAGCATCAAATAATTTTCATCATAAAATATTCTTGTGGACTTTTGTTAGAGACACGGTTTTTAAAGTCACAAATGATCATCCACGGATGATAAAGACTGAGTCATAAGATGACATGATATTAAAGATACCATCTCTGATATTTGATCAATTTTATCACACAACAGAGAATAACAGAAAGATGTTTTATGACCTAGATAAAGGTATCTGACTGTGAATAATAACGCTTATATGTGCTATTGTGAAAAAACAGAATTAGAAAAAGAAATTTGCACATGTGGAATGTAGACCAAGAAGTGGTTCTTGGAACAAAATAATGAAATTTTGCATGCTCCAAAACTGGAAAAGTTGTGTAACAAAGGTCATCAATTTCACATTTTTATTTATTTGCTGAATAAACAACCCTCCAACTATGCGCCATATGAAGAATGCAACATCAGTTTTGGGGTAACAGTCATTAAAACTTATGTATGCAGATGATATAAATGTGCCTGCAGTATTTTAAGATGACTAAGTAATTAATGGTGACTATAAAAGTGACACAACTAACAGTCTGAAATACTGAACACAAAAAGTGAAATCCTCAACTGGGCCAAAAAAATCATTAAAAATGTCAAAGAAATCAAAGTTGAGGATATCATTTTTTAAAATCTGCTCTCAATGTCCCTAGTAATCATTCCCTCACTCCCTGTCATTGACTTGATGACAGGGTAGAGATGTTCCCATGGGATTCCCTGACTATATTTGCAGGAGTATACAGGTCCCAGAATTCTTCCTACTCCTGAACAATCCATCAAGAAAAAAAATGGATCTTGTTTTGAAAATCAAGAGGGGAACTCAACAGGCCACTGATGTGAGGGAAGCCACAGAGTCCCCCAAGAATCCCGATTGTAGACTTCTAAGTCAAGGAGCAGCAGATGGCACATCATCTGAACTAGCTGGAGATTGGAGGGGACATGCTTATTGTCTACAGATACAACTTGGGGTTGAGATCACTCCATCCCTTACTATGAGATTAGTAATGGGGACATTTAGGATGCTCACCTTTTGGCCACAAGTGCTTGAGACTACAAGAGTGTGTAAGTGGTTAGGTAAATGGGACCCAGGATTTGTAACTCTGAAAGAAATAGGGACTGAATTGATGGTTTATAACAGAGAGATATTTATATGCTGTATGTCAGGATCCTGGTTAGACTTGTGATGGTATGCTTTTGTTTTGATTTTGGTTTTTGGTGTTTCGCTACATAAGATTGTCAGGGAAGGCAAACTTACAGAGACAGACACTGGATCGATGGTTCCTGGGGAGATGGGAGAAGACAAGGGGGGTGAGCTGAGCAGGTGGCCAAAATTATGGGTATGGGGGAATAGAAAATATTCTAAAATTGATGGGGTGAGGAGAGTATTGCTTTCCTGGTCATGCATGATATCTGGCAGATAGAAGTATATCTGGCAGGAATTACTGGGAGGTGAATGATGGGTAGACATCATAACAATGGAGTAGGAGGGGAAAAAGAAGAAAGAACAATATATGTATGTGTTTATATATGTATGCAAATGCAAAAAGAGAGCAAATGAATTTTGGGCCTCTACTTAAATCATACTTCAGTTGCACGAATGGCTTGTTTAATAAGATGTCACTGTATTATACTTATCTTCCTGACTCAATCCATTTGCTGAAGAAAAATATGGGTGTATAAGCAAAGGTGGTGAAGAAAGCTGGTGGTGCCCAACTATTAAATATAGAGCATCTGGGGTCGTAAAGGCTTGTAGTTAAACAAGCAGCCATCTAGCAGGGAAGCAACAAACCCCACATGGAAGAAGCAAACTGGCCTGTGTGATCATGAGATGTCAATTAGAAGAGGTATCAGAAGTTCAAAAATAAAGAACCAAATCGATGTCAAGAGGTATGTACATAGTGGAGGCCCAAACCCACCTACTTTCAACCATGATCCATCTGACATAAGCAATGATATACATTGCTGCACATCCTTCTCAGTAACTGACACGGACCTCTGACTGCTCCCTGTCAACATACCACTGTGACAATTTTCGGGTGAATTCCAGGTAAATTTCATTTCATGCTATAATAATGATCTTGCTCTATAATTAGAGCAGTCCAATGCTGTGACCAATAGGATTAAAAAAAGCAAACAATGTATCTTAACAGCATGCCAGATGCTGGACATCTGTAGAGTGTTAAAGAGCAAATATGTCTCTCTGAGGACTAAGGTGCACCTGACCCAAGCTATAGTATTGAATCACGTTAAGTGCATATGGGGCCTCTACCATGAGTAATGAATTCTGCAGAAGAATTGCTAGTTTGAAGCACTCATTGGAAGCAAAAGGTGTCTCATGTACTTTGGGCATATCATCAAACAAGATCAGTACCTGGAAAAGGACCTCATGCTTAGTAAATTAGAGGGTCGGTGAAAAAGATGAAGCCCGTTGAAGGGAATGACATTTGAGCTGCCACAGTCAGTGCCAACACAGCCATGGTGAAGTCACTGGAGGAGCAGGCCGATTTTCATTGTCATTCTGTGCACGGTGCTGCACTCTGTGTCAAACTCCCGATGAGTACTGCACATTGCGTCAAATGACCATAGTGTCAATAGGCAGCTGCAGCTGCTGGATCTGTTACCTACGTCTTGCATACTTCCAAGAATCATAACTCCTTAAGATTTGAAATATCTTGTAGGCACAGTATTTCATTAATATTACTATTGGAACATTGATATTCTGGAGTCACATTTTATCCCAAGGATGTTCTAATTGTAGATATATGAAATACTAAGATGCTTGCATGAGAATTTCATTTTCTTATTACTTTATATATAATATTATAATATCACACCCAAACTATCAGCCAAGGAAAATGTGAAAACATCTTACAGCAAAGATCATGAAGAGCCATATATTTCCTTTTTTTGCAATATTTTTCATTATAAAAAATCACAAAATTAAATGTCGACAAAAGCATAATGTATCTGAGCAAAGACTACAGTGAGAAAACCCGACATGGTTGTGGTCTTATCACTTAGTGCCATCCTTTCATGTCTAGCCACACCCAAGCAGAAAATCACCTTTCTTGAATAATGTGATACAATGATAAATACACATTATGCACAAATTTCTGTCACAAAGGAGTAGTTTTCTGCAGTTTCATGCATTGTCTGTCGTTGAAATGTTCATCTAAGAAGCACACCACACAGTGTGATCAAGAGGTGTCAACAGATCAGATATCTGGTATCAGAAGACACAGATCAAAGAATCATAGAGATCCCATTTGTAGGGAATTGGACATCCTCTCACACAAGGGTCACAAGGAAGGTGCAGTATAGCACTGACAATACATATAGCTTTGCTCTAGTTCCACCTAACTGGAGTATGTACCCTGGTACTGATAAAAGGTCTTAGCTTATGGAATCTAGGACAGATAACACTTCCAAGAACAGTAATGGGAGTATTATACCATGAGGGTAGGAGGCAAGGAGGAAAAGAGGGGGAAAGGTGGAACCCATCATCATAATGCACATATAACCCTCTCTGAGGGTGATGAACGACAGAAACATGGTTGAAGGATAAGATATGAAAATAACAGCAATGATTTAACAAGCATTCATGAAGACAAGACAGTGAGGGAAACGAGAAGAGCTGATGCCAAGAGCTCAAGTAGGAAAAAATGTTCAGAAAACGATGATGCTGTCGGACGATGAATGATATGACAAAATAATAACAATTTATAAATTATTAGGTGTTCATGGGGGAAGGGAAGTGGAGAGAAAGGGAAAATATGGGGAGATGATACCGGGGCCTAAGTAGAACAAGGATGTTTTGAGAATCACGATGGCAACAAATGTTCAAATGTGGTCTCCATACTATCGATGTATGTATTGATCATGATAAGAGTTGTATGAGCACCCAATAAAATGATCTATCAAAATAAAAAATTAAAAGATGATGCAACATAAATACAAATATGCTTGGTACAATGAATGCTACTGATTGTTATAAGGTCTGCAAGAACCCCAAATAAAATGATCTATACATATAAAAAAGAGAAATCTTATTTAAAGCTGAAGCTGATAAACATTTTGCTTTGGCATATCTGTTTATATTTCAGCCATCGTAAGCAGGTATCTGCAAACATTTTTTACTTAGAAGTTTTAATTTATGGTAATTATTTTTGAATATTGTCTTTTATTTTAAATTGAAATTTAAATTTATATCAGTAGAATCCTGTAGTGACTTAATATCTCTAAAAATTAGTTTGTCTTGATAATATACAAATTGTGGCGATTTTGAAAATTAGTATAAAAGCAATGTATCCTACTGTTCTCATATTTTTTTCCCTCGGGGTCTCATATGAGCCTAAGAAGATTCTCAAATCTTCAAATTATATGAACTTTACAGCAATATCATTTATGAAACTCAAGATACATTTTCTGAGATATTGCTATTTTACCTTAACTAAATTCAACCTTCTATTCAATATAAAAGTAATATTTTTCCTTTTTCCTCCATACATACTATTTTCAAAAGACATTCTTTTCTTGTTACACACAGCTAACCTCCCAAATATGCACTTTTTTGATAATGAAGAAAGCAAAAGTCAGAATTAAAATCATCATGTGGTTTTTAGAAGACATCATTTTATGGTTCAATTTTAGGGCTCTTCAGTTACTTATATTTTGCTCTCCTTGCCAAATTTCTTCCCCAACCACAGATGTCAATGTCTATCATCTGCTGCTCTGTTTCTTGCTGACACCCTGCAGACTACATGGGTAGTTTTCCAGTTCAATTGGATCATTTCAGTAAGAAAGGAATTTAAAAAGCTATAGACTTTCCCCTTGATTTGCTCCCCATCCCACACATTTTTATGCATATGTAGACTCATTTTATTTTATTTTTAAATGGTAGCTTGAAATTTTTGCCCTTGATTCTTGCTTAAATAGTAATTCTTCTTTCAATAATTACTTATAATAGCTATTTTACCATGACAAATAAAAATTATAAATATATTTAAATGATATAAATAAGGAGTTTTTAAAATAATATCCACTCATCAAAATGAAGTTTAGTGTTTTTTCAATAATATCTATCACATTAAAATTGATTTCAAAAATTATTTTAATAAATATATATATTTGGGGGGGGCGCATCACTGCCCTCTGGTGGTGGTGGGAGCTACCCAGCACTGCTCCTGAGAGCCGCTGCTGGATTTGAACTGCCATGCCCGTGGGTCGCAGTCCCACACTCAACCACGTATGCCACTGGGGCTCAGCCCTTATTATATTTTAAGAACCACATATTTTGGCAACAATATAGTCCTTATAAAATTACATATTCTTCATATTATAATACTTTAGAACTTGATATTTCACAATACTGCATATACAATTTTGACACCAATTACTTTGAAATAATTATCATGAAGTCAAGGGCATCTCCCAGCACCACTGTAATGTATGAAATAATCTGTTATCATTTATTCACATCTGTTGTATATACTCAGTTCTACAGTTAGTAGTTTATAGCTCATCAACCTAAGATACAAATATATTTCTATGCATCCCAAGTCTTATTTTTAAAAACACTCTTTTAATTAGTCATCATTAATGGACTAAGAAAATAAATGATGAGGTGTAAAGGGGACCTATTTTCTGGGAAATTTTTGAAATGTAACAAATATGTATTTATTATTTTTATTAAATATACTAGTATTATTAACAAGTCATTTTAGATAAAATTGTGACTTTGCTCTCTATAAATAAAAATCAAATACCAATGGAGAATGTAAATATAAATAAGGAGTTTTTAAAAAAATATCCACTCATCATAAAATAATTTCTATTTTATAAGCATGGGGTGTGGAACCAGACAAGCAGGGACAAGTTACAGTTCTTTAAGGATGCAAAGGATTTAGCTCTGTCATGTTATCAGATGTATAAATTCTCATAGAAAATAGTGTTCCACAAAACATCATTGTGAAATGCAAATGAATTGAAACATCTCAGTCAGATATTTATAGGAATGGCTTAAAAATCACATGTCTTTAAAATGTTCATTGATATCTTTTAGTCTTATTATGTCAAGTAAGTATTGAATAATTTAACAATTCTGCATCAGGTAGACAAGGAGAGATATTTACAAATTTGTGGTATTATAAGTAATATGAGTTTATAGGAATAATTATTTTAAACATATTAATAGATATATTTTTTGATGTTTTAAAAATGTCTGCTTCACCATTTTTGGAAATCCTAGTTATTCTATCTAAATCGGGCAATAATACAAAACTGGAACCTAAATAATATGAAAGAAAGTTCCTTACACATATTTTGACTTAGAAGAACTTTGGGGAAATGAATCATGGAATAGATGTATAAAAATTATATATCCCATTAAATTCCTGCTATGCTTTAATGTCTTCAAAAGTTTAAAGATGCTGCTTGTAATTAGGAAACTATAATGCATCATGGCTTACTTCCATGCAATTATTTTACTTCAAATCATTCTCAAATTAAATTATACCCTTATCTTAACTTAAAAGAATGTTTTCTTAATGTGACTCATTCTGCTTAACTCTATCAATTCAAAATATTGTGGCATGTGTCTTTAATAATATTTACTTATTGATCTTTGATGTTCTTTGGTACTAAGGATAGCTTAAAATATGATTAGTCTATAAGGACCATCTCCATTTTCTGGTCTCTGTTGTACCCTCCTAAGTGCTGTCACACCTCCTTTATTTAGTCTCTGGCAGCCTTGTGTACATGGGACTGTTCCTCCTCTCATGTGCTTATTTCTACACTGTCATGACAATCCTAATTGTTTTGAAAACTGTTCTTCTCTGGGGCTTAAATATTGCTTTATGTTTTTTATGGATTCTATATTCTAAATGAAAACTAAGATTTATGATGCTCCAGAGAGACCACTTGGTTTCAGTCCTTCAAAGAAAAAGGTTATGGTAAAGAGAGTTTTAGTAACCCTGCAGTGTATCTGAACATTTTATGAAATATTAACTACTAGAAAGAGAAAAAACAGCATGCTTACTTATGGAGCTGACAATCATGGTAGCTACTAGTATAATATTATGAATACTCACAGAATTCCTTTATCTTTTTTTCCCTTGAAAAAATGTTCAGTGCTATGTTTTTCCTGGAAATAGCATGTCACCTCCTTTACATTAGAGCTTAAAGTATTCTTTACATATCACTAAACCAGAATGCTATCAAAACCTCAAGGGAATTTGTTTTCTTACAGACGAATAATCTGTCTTTTTACATAGATATAAAACATTAATTCATTCTACAGGATGCCAAGTGAATGATATTTCTAGCCAAAGCACAACAACCATTACTTTTAACTGTATCTTCAAAGGATTTTTCTGTCATTTTCTGATTCCAAATACAGCAGCTTATGAAATAGCTCATATGGAGACAGCCTATCTGAGGTAAACACATGAAATATTGTAATTTTAAATATTTTATGTAGGCCATTTACAACTTATTTTCTAACATTTAAAATAAGGAGTCAGAGTCATGCAAAGACAATCTTGAGAAATGTAAATTTATAGAAAAAGTAGAGTTCTTCCCTGATTGCTACCACTTTTTCAAAATTATGCCAGCTCCAATCACTGGACACCCATTCACAAAAGAATGGCCATGTTCATTTCAGCCTTTTACAATTTTATTATGATGATTAAAGGGTAAATTTCCACGTCTCATTTTTATTACAATAATTTAATTTATTCTTGAGTTTCAAGTTATGGAGATGACCTCCTTTTATTGACTTAAGGAAAGCATGTCTACCAATTTATGCCAACATGTTTAATAAGAGATCAATAAAAATGTAGTGGTCATCTTATTCTTGCTAATGATTATCCTGAGAAGATTTACGTGTTCCAGGTGGAGTTTGAGACGATGTGTGTGGGCAGGATCTGAGATAAATTTTCAGAGCAAGCACAAAGTTTGTGTTGAGGAGAAACAAATAGTTCTTTTCCTTGCTGGATATCATTGTTCCTCTATGAATGTTCAAAATCACAGATGCTATTTCATAACCATGAGAGATGATTGGACCTGGGTCTTTGATGGCATTGTACAGTAATGTAACTAAAAATCTTGGAAATGTGCCTATTTCATAACTGCTTATTGTAACATTTTAATCTTCATATTCAGCTAGTATTACACAAGAAATTATTTTAAATTAAACCTTCAAATTTAGGACTATGCTTTCATAGGTTAAGATTCCAAGGAAATTGTTTTTAGGAAATTTAGTTGTCTGAGAAGTGTTTTTGCTCAAAAGAGAGCCTGGGGCCGTAGCGGTTAAACGGCAGGCTGCTAACCCCGGGTAAGCTCTTCCAGACCCCGAATTGCTCAGCTCAAGTGAAACAGAACTTTCTCCTCCTGTAAAGAGTTACCGACTCAGAAATAACTCTCACGGTAGGTCTACCCTGCTGATGGGGATCACTGTTAGTTGACATTGACTCAATAGCAGTGAATGCTTTTTATTTTTTTTGGAAACAGTCACAGAGAATCATGTTTCTTTGGTACACCTTCAATGCGGTTGTAATAACGTAGCTGTCTTTGGAGAAAAATAACAAAGGCACACACACACACACACACACACACACACACACACACACACACACCTTCCTGTGGTGTTTAGGTACCATCCCGATAGTTTCCTACCCATAGTGACCTTGGTACAATAGAACAGAACACTGTCTGCTCCAGGGTCCTCATCACGATAGCGTCTGTGTTTGAGCCCACTGTTGTACACAATCAATTGTGCACAAAGTCAATCTCTTTTGTTGAGGCTCTTCCTCTGTTTTGCTGCCCTTCCATTTTTTCATGCTATTTCTTGTGGGTGTATTTATCTAAAATGTAGAATTAAACCAGATGGGGAGATGAACTACTTCCACAAATAGTCTAATATAGTGGTTCTCAACCTTCCTAAAGCCATGCTCTTTTAATAGTTATACATGCTGTGGTGAGCCCCCTAACAATAAAACTATTTTCATTGCTACTTTATAACTGTAATTTTGCTACTGTTATGAATTTGTCGACCCCTGTGAAAGGGTCATTCAACCTCCAAAGGGGTTGTAACCAGCAGGTTGAGAACCGCTGTAATGAATAGAATTCAGATGTTACAAAGAATAACACTAATAAAAGGATGTAGTAGAGATGTTATTAGAAAATTTTAATTTGAAAATGATGTAAAACTTATTTTTATTTCATGTAAAAGACAATTCAACCATGAAAATAAGTGCTAGCATTGTGTGTAGAAACTAATTATTGTCCTTAGGTGCCATCTAGTGGTTTCTGGCCCATAATGACCCTTTGCACATCAGAAAGAATAACTCCTCAGTTCTATGACATACTTACACTTGAGACAATGTGGGAACCCTTTGTTCGGGCATTGTATCCATCCATGTCCTTGAAAGCCTTCTGCTTTTTGATACCCCTCTCCTTTATCAAGCATCATGTCCTCTAGGGATTGGTGTCTCCTGAGCATCTGTCTAAAGGACGTAAGACAGTCTCCCAATTCTTCCCACTGAGGAGTTCTCTATCTTTCTTCCAAGACAGATCAGTTTTCCCTTTTAGTAGTTCAAGGTGCTTTCAATATTCTTCTCAAGCACCACTATTCAAATGCCTCAAGTATCCTTCAGTTTTCTTTATTCAATGTTGAACTTTCACATGCTTATGAAACCACTGAAAATACTATGACTTGGATCACAAACCTGAAAATATCTTTAAAATTAAGGCGACATATCCCCTAATAAACTCCTGGAATAGTTTGTCCTGAGAACTCCCTCTCTTGCACTTCTTTTCTTATGGGATTTGTTGTTGTTTTGAGATGCATAGAACAAAACAACTCTGTTTTAGAAGAAGAGCTAGAATGCTCGTCTGAGGTTGGGATGCTGAAACTTCTGTTTGTGTACTTTGGATATGTTAGCAGGAAATATCAGTCCCTGGAAAAGACACTGTGCCTGGGAAAGTAGAAGCGCATCAAAAGAAAGAACACTCTCATTACTAACCATCATAATGTTGAATACACCCATAAAAATCTAGGAAAATTAGAAGACATCAAAATTGACATTCAAAAAGATAGTCCCTGGAGAAGGACATCATGCTTGGTAAAGCAGAAGAGCAGCAAAGGAGAGTAAGTTCGTCAGGGTGTGGACTGATATAGAGGCTGGAATTATGGGCTGAAACATAGAAACAATTGTGAGGATGTTCAAGGACCAGGCAGTGTCTCATTTTGTGCAGAATAAGGTCAGTGTGGGTCACACCTGGCTTGATGGCACCTGACAACAATAACGCTGTTTTTTTCCCTCTTCAAATCTGCCTTCCCCATTCTTAACCACGGCCTGCTCCCTTATCACCTCACCCGTCTTAATTGTTCACTGCTCATCTTCAAAATTCCAACACTTCAGACAAGCATTATTGATGGAATTTAGAGATTTATATTTACCAAGTCAAAGGACAAACTGATTCATCTTGAAGAATATAGGTCATAGAGCTCCTCAAAGGAAAGGATGAAGACACTTTGTCTCATACACTCTGGTCATGTTGAATGAGGAGACCTACTTCCGGAGGAGTGCACAATGTGAGGTTGCCTGGAGGGGCATCAATGGAAGGGAAGCCTCACCAGAAAAGGGATTGACACTGTGGATGCACATTGGTTGCTTTTATCGTGTTGAACAACCATTGTTTTCCCAAGCATTTAGCAATGATCATCAACAGCTACTCGATGTCCTACATGGAATGACTCTTCAGTTCCTCCTTCCAGCATCTCTTGGTGTAAAATTTTCACCTTTGATCTTTTTATATTTTCTAAAATCACATAGGTGGGATAATATAGTATTTCTCCACAGTATGACTGCTTTGACTCCAGTGGCACAGCTTCCAAAATCACAGCACCACTCACTCAAGCCACCACAGCATGGCAAGCAGATAGACAAGGGAGAGACAGGATATGCAAATTCTATTTGCAAATTCAATTTCCAGTTGAAAAAATTAAAGTTCACCAGAGTCAATATGTGACATTTTCTATACATAGCCCATTTGAATTTCAACAACATCTCAATGAAGCCCAGTGTGGTAGTGACATAATCTGTTGTCAATCTGAGACTTAAGAGTGAAGTGGGGGAGCTTAGTCTGGCTATATGGTTAGCTTGATGAATTCATTTAGAGGTGCTGAGGAAATAAGTATCTCACTGCAGATGGGACACACACACACACACACACAGATTCCTTGTGAGACATTTCTGTTGAGAGAACAAATAGAGCTGTACTTCAGAGATGGAACCACATGGAGACTCCTACCAGCCCTGAGAGGTTTCCACTGCAACTGGATCCACAAGACTTCCCAACCACTGGCCTGTGATCTTCCTGGATTCAGCATCACTGTATGTCTTGCATGGATTTTAAATGCAATTTATAGACTGGTATTGGACATATGGGCTAACATTGGACTAATTGACTTGATTAGGACAGGACTGGAATGTTTTCTCAAGATTCAATTGATCTTTTATATAATGCTATTTCTTATATAGATATGTCTCCCAGAATTTTTTTTCTTGCCTACCTAGACTAACACATCCTGTCTTTCTCTTTATGTTTTATGTGTCATATATGACAATTCATTTTAGAAAATTAGTTAACTATATAATTATTTTTGTTTCTTTCTATGAGCTTTATAATTTTACCTTTGAATGTATTTTTATGGTATGAGGTATGGAATTTTACATGTCCATTAAAGAAATACTTTTTCAATTGAATAGACATAACACCCTTGTCAAAAAGAATTGACTACAGATATACATGTTAGTTTATGGAATCTCAATTCTATTTCACTTTTGTAAGTCTATAATTGTACCAATGTTATGTTGCTTTGATTACCATATTTTATAGTATATTTTGAAGTCTGGACATATGGATCCTATTTTATTCTACTTTTTCAACATTTCTTTGGCTAGTTAGGGTGTCTTGTCAATCCACATAACATGGAAGATTGTCTTTCTCTTTCTACAAAGAAATATATTAAAATTTTTATTGCATAAAATCTAATTTCTTAAATCCTTTGGGTCAAATTGACATTAAAGTTATAGTTTCAATATAATTCCCTTTGTGAAAATGTGAACTGAATTATTCCATTTATATACATAGAGATACCTGATTCAGCATTTAAATACAAAATTTCCCATTTACTTTCACTGGATTCTAGTGTTTTTTGAAAGAACTGGGAACAGACTGCAAGATAGTTTTTCACATAAATATGTCAAAAAATCTTAATTATACACATGGGAAAAAAGCAAAACAAGAAACTTTTGTTTCAGAATTACATGTGATATATGAACTATCTCATCAAAATGTAGGTCATTTCAAACCATGAATCCAGGAAAACATGTTGACATACTTCACCATTTTCAGTTTCAGCCTTAGCATTTATGATTTTGACAGTGCTAACCATTATGTCCTTTTAAATATTGTTCTGGGTAAATATCTCTATCTCTTCCCAGCCTGCCTTTATTGTCAAACCATCTAAACAAGATTTTTCTACTTCATTTTAGAGAAGTCTTAATGGATGCAGCAGGAATGTAGTATAGATATTAATAACACCTGCACACTTATTAAGACTACTATAAGAAGCTTTAGTAATATTTTACAAATAATAAGAGCACCCATGGACAGATATTAAAAATTAAATGATATTTTGCTTCTTCTCTTGCATTACTGTAGCTGCATAGAGTGTGGGTTACCTCACAAAAGGCACATATTTACTATTTTTTAATAAAGAATCAAAGTATTATTAGTAGCTTAACCTCTGAGATTGTCTCCAATATCTGTGCTGCATTATGACACTATTAATGAGATGTAAGCAGATTTACCTGGTGAAGTTCTCAGTCAAGTTGAGCACAGGAATGGCTTTAGTTGGATCTTGAAAGTTAGTTCCTTGTCTCGTATGCCTGTTGCATTTTAGCTGTATGAGAGAAAGCCAATATATAGACTTGGTTCCAGGAAGAAATGCAGATAGATTGCAATCACATGAACAAAAATGGCACTTTTTTTAAGACTAGTGGAAATAGAAGACAGGGGAGCTTAAAATATTTGACAACTATCCATATTCATCAGATACCATCATAAGTGATACAAATTAGGCTTAATTTCATTACAGCATTATGGTTGCATTATCTATTTCTATTATTGCCACAGAACTTCTAGATTGTCAGGCTATATTAAGAGGAGAGATGTTTATTTTTGTTTTGTTGAATGTGAAAGGCACTCAACTGTGTGCATCAAAACAAATTACGAAGACTATTGCACTGAACAGGAACTAGCGAACATCTCCGAGTTCATGCAGAACCGGTACATAGACCAAGCAGCAGTAATTTCAATAGAATGAAATGATATTGCAAGATTTACAATAAGGATAAGTGTGCTCCATGGTTGCAAACTTTCCCCAAGCTTATTTAATTTGTCTGTTGGACACATAATCAGAGAAAATAGATTAGCTGAAGAACATGTCATAAAAGTTAGAGGGAGACTCCTTAACAACATTCAGTTTACAGGTGCTGCAGACTTGCTTTACTGAAATGAAGGACATCATGATGAAGAATGAGGAGTGCGTTCGTGGATATGGATTGCAATTTGTTGCTTGTTTTTTAGGTGCTCACCAGTCTGATCTTTGGGACTCTAGCTCTGCATGGGACTTTCAGTCCTCTTGGGCAATGCTGTCATTCAAATGCACCAGTTCTCCTGTGATCATTCTTAGGGTTTCTCCAACTTTCAGTTGTTTATGAGACAATTGAAAATACAAGGGGTAGGGTCACACTATATTTTATCAATAGAGATCGAAAATCCTCAACGTGATATCATTGCCCTTAACACATTAAAAAGGCATAGCGCATTAGATTTTCTGTGTGAAATATGTCATTCAATTTCTTGATTGCTCTTTCTATAAGTATTGGTTGTAGATCCAAGGAAAATAAAATTCCTTACAACTATCTTTCTCTGTTTAGCATGATGTTATTTTTTATTCCAGTTGTGAGACCTTTGTGCCATTCACATTGAGATGCAATTCTCATTGAAGGCTGCAATTTGCTTTTCATCAACCTTTGCTTCAAGTGTTCCTTGATTTCAACATGAAAAGTTATGCCATTATCTATAAAACATAGGTTGTTATTAAATCATTACTTCCTGAAGCTGCATTCCTCTTCATATCGTCCAGCTTCTTGGATTATCTTTTTGGCAAAGAGATTGAATATCTATGGTGATGGAAGGCAACTGAGAATTCTAATGTAAAGAAACATTTCTTCTCATAGACAAACAAATAAGCAATATTATGATAAACAGATAATATATTGAATATGTTGACATTTCATTTTACCACCATCCATAATCACTGCATATGGAAGTAGCAGTCAAGAAAACAAATGGTGTATTGCATCCTGTTAATGTGCTGCAAAAGTTTTCTTTAAAGTGTTAAAAAGCAAACATGTTACTTGGAGATTTAAAACATAAATAAGTCATGATGTTTTCAGTTTCCTATCCCAGAGAAGGTCTTAAATGTAAGTGAAAAGTATATGATGGGTAAGGAAAACTAGAGTCAATAACTTAATTACAGTGTTAAGAAACAAACAAAACAAATTCATTCTCATCAAGTTGTTTCTGATTCCTTGGGACCTTATGGTACAGAGTAGAACTGTCCCTTGGGACATCCAAGACTTTAAATCTTTACAGGACTGGACCACTTCATCTTCCTCCCATGGATCAGCAGGTGGATTCAAACTGCTGACTTTTTGGTTAGTAGTTCCATGTGTGAGCCACAACATCCTCAGATCCCCTTAATTCGTTTGGTTTAGATTATTAAATACTCCATGGACTTGTCATGAGACTGAACAAAGCTGTCTTGGAATTAATACAGCCAGGCCATTGCTTAGATAAGAGTGTGGTGATGCCGTGTTTCACATGATGTGCTTATGTTATCAGAAGGATCAATTCCTGGAGAAGAATTTCATTTTGGGGAAAGTAGAGAGAGAATCAGAGAAAGAGGGGAAGACAATAGCTGTAGCAATGTGTTTAAACATAGACATGATTGTTACTATGGTACAAAACTAGACAGTATTTCATTCTCTTGTACATACCGAAGGTCATATTGGTTGGAAATAACTTCACAAACACCTACCAAACACAGTAACTATTATCTGTAGTTAAAAGTGAAACTATCATTAGAGGCTGTAGGTAGGGTTCAAAAATTATGATAGCAACCTACTTTAAGCAACCTATGGGGATCATAGTAATGTATATCTGCGAGCTGTTGGAGATCTGCTCTAATATGATGGTGAATGATCAAACAATGACAACAAATGTGGAGAAAACTACAATATGCCTTGTACTTTGTATCAGGCCTCATAGTAAGCAATTATTAAGTAGGATTACATATAATAATCTGAACTATCACTATCTATAAACCATGATTGTCCTATTTTTACAAGATGAAAATGATATTTTAGATATATTACTGGCTCTAAACATGAAAACAGTACAATGACAGATGCCATTAACTTAGGTCTCTCTGACTCCAAAGATGCATGCACCATTCCCACTAATGCTAACAGAATCACAGTGCCTTCAAAATACTGAAAGATCTATCATTTTGTTGACAGTATGTTCAATATTAACACTTTCACACTTGTTTTCCATATTTGTTCTATTTTCTTCTTTATATGTTGTAGTGTGGCTGAATTACTTGGTACAGTTTGCTTCCCATTTTAACTCTGACCAAATAATTGACATGTAAATAGGTTATGTGAAACTTAGAAGTGGTGATTTTTTCATTGTATCATCATATTAAGTATAATGTAGGCTATCTCAGAAGTTGAAATGGAAGTATATCATGCAATCTAAAAATAATATTGAGGCAGCTAAATCTGAGGTCTTTGTGTGCAGAGACATCTGGGGCAGCAGGGAGACAGCCCTGAGACTAGGAGACAGAGCGATAAGCTTGCTGGCCTATGAAGTGAGCAGAAGCTGTGTTCTTCATGCAGGAGGTTGTCTTGCAGGGTGAGGTGCACTTTATGGCACTTGTTAGGACTAAACCAGATAACTGATGGTTTTCCCAAGCAGGAAAGAGCTCAAGGGGTTGTGGGGCTGAGACGAGGATCAGCAAAAGGCATGCCAGCTGACTTGCCTGAGAAGCAGTAATTGGAAACAAACAACAACAACAAAAAAAAAAAAACAACTCTCCTTACTATTTCTCCTTGTAGCTTGCTAACTGCTAATTTCCCTAATCAACTAGTAATTATTAGCATTATGTTATCTGTGAGTGTGGCTACTTCAAAGATCATGGACACAACAGAAAAGTCAAGTGCCATAGAAGAAACTATTGACCTTGGACTAGAGTAAGAAGTCTGGGGCTTGAGGAATATCTGACTCCTGCCTCAGAAATCGGCCTTGGAATGATGTGGTTCTGTGTTCTTCTTCATCCTTGTTTAGTCAGAGGAAGCCAGACAAAGCATTTACTATCACACACTGTTATTTTCCTCCCAGGATCATGTGTGGTGCCAGAAAATTGATTTAAATTTATATCAACCCTATGGAACAGGATTTTTATAATATTTGCAAAAGTCTAACTACACTCACCCTAATGACACCCAAACTGATAACTTCAGAATGTTTCTTTCTCTTTATAGAGAATATAAAAACCATCACAAACACTTGTTATCGAGGGGAGATATTGGACAGCATTTGATAAGACAGAATTATAACATTTTGTAAATTATCAAGGCTTGGGAAAGGGGTGGTAACAAGAGAAGCCAATACCGGGGGCTTGAGGGGAAAGAAAAGTTTTTTGAGAACGATGATGACATCAAAGGTACAACTGTGCTTTGCATACAAGGGATTTAAGGATGGATTGTGCTAAGAGCTGAATGAGCCCCCAACAAAAATGATTTAAATAAAAAAGAGCAGATATTACTTATTCAGATGTATCATAGCTTCCAAAGTGGATGATACTACCTGCTGTGGGCTGCAAGAAAAAATCAGGAAAACTGCAAAAGTACATGCTTGCACTTTAACTGGGATTTTTAGCTAACGTGTAAAGAAGTTTTTGATTTCTGGGATGGGGAGGGAGACACTATGCAATTGTCTTTTTTCCTTATGAAAGAGGAAGTAAGCTAAATAACTTGAAATATGTACATGTAAATGCAGATAGATTACATGAATATTTGAACTTCTAAATATATCTATTTTACAAGATGACAACAATCATTAAGTAACTATTTCAAAGGTAACATTTTTTAAATCTATTGTGTTAGTCCAGGTAGACTAGAGAAATAAATCCATAGAGAGGCATATGCATATAAAGGAGAGTTTTATATAGAAGAGGAATGGAACATTGAGAAAGCAGTCCAGGTAAAATCCACAAGTCTTTTATTAGCCCATATGTTCAATACCAGTCTATAAATTCTTCTTCAGATTCAGGAGGCACATGTAGTGATGCCAGGACAATCACAGGTCAGTGAGTGCAGAGTCTTATATATCCAGTGGTGGTAGAAGCATCTCAGTGCTGGCAGGGTCCTCTCTGTGGCGTCTCAAGCAACTGGCAGGAGTCTCTATAGCTTTTCTGAATTCAGAGGTCTGATTCCATCAGGACAAACCCATGTGACTTACCCTCCACAATGTCTCTCAGGGAGTCAGTCTTGTGTCTTGTCAGAGCATCTCCAAGGGACTGAGAAGTGAGTCTTTCACCTCCAAGGAGGAAATATGGCCAGATTTCCCAGAATTCTCAGGAGAAAGTCAGACCCACACAAAGATCTCATTTGCTATCTCCAGCTTTACAGGCTAGACTCAATGTCTATGCTCTTAATCCTCAAAATGACAACAGATTAAGTGACTGTCACAGCTCATATTTTTAGTTTTCTGTCTATCTTGAATGAGTCATATTACTGGTCAAAAATAAATATACAAAACCTACTGACACTCAAACTGATAACTTCAGAATTTTTGTTATGTTACAATTTTATTATATTTATAACCTTACATTTAGACTTGATTTTAAAAAAATAAGAGATTCACAGTACATTTTGTTATCAAATTCTCATACTTTTACTAGTTTAACTTTATTTAATCAACTTAATTTGGACATAATTTATATTTTAATTATTCATATTAAAGAACTGTATTAATAAGTATTTCAAATGATTTATACAAATGTCTTTATATTTTTATTTCTATCTTCAGATAAGAAAGTTAATAGTCAAATTTTACACCTATTCAGATAATTTTGAGCCATTTTAACATATATTAAGGAGCTGTGGTTGTCTTAGTATTGGGTTGCTATACATTGGTATTGGGTTAGTACTTCAAACTCAACCTTGATTCCATGGGAGAAAGATGAGGCTATCAGCTTACATAAAGATTATTGGTTTCAGAAATTCTAGGAATCATTTATCCATTCTTATATTAGTTCATTACAAGTCATAAATTAAAAATCAAATTTTTGTTTTTAATACACATTTCAAATAGCAAGGATTGAAGTTGTCAATGATTCTGTTTTACTTGGATTCACAACTAGCGCTGACAGAGGCTGCAGTTACACGATCAAAAGATACATCAAATGGTAAATCTGCTGGACAAGAGCTCTCAGTGTTGAAAAGCAAGGATGTGATTTGAAGACCACAGTGCACCAAACTAAAACCATAATATTTTGATTTCTCACGTGAATGTGAAAATTGAACATTGCAGAAGAATATCACAGACGAATTGATGCATTTGACGTTTGGTTTTGGAGAAGAATATTGAAAATACTACGGAATGCTAAAAGAATAAAACAATCTGTCTTGAAAGAAGCATACCCGGGATGCTGTTTAGAGAGTAGGATGATGAGACTTCTTTCTTCAGAAATGGTCAGAAGAGACTAGTCCCTAAAGAAGAACATTACCTGTGCTTGACAAAGTGCACGGAGCAGGTGAAATGAGGAAGGCCCTCAATGTGATGGATTGACACAGTGGCATAGCTATGGAAACCATTTTGAAGATGGCACAGGACTAGGCAGTGTTTCATTCTCTTGAACAGAGGGTTGCGAAGTCAGAACTGACGTGATGGTGCGAACAACAGCAATGATGTTGAATCTATAACTGCCAAGAAGACTAAACACTTATAAATCTTTAGCTGTTTTTAGTAGAAAATATTGCAATGCCTCATACAGTGGTACCATCATTGGGATTTTCATTTAGTAGACAACAGACTTTTTTAGTTACTAAGTCATTTCCTATTGCATGCTATCCTTTCCTCTTGGTAACACATTTCCTCATACTTTCTATATTTTAAATCAACTATTGTTACCAATGGGATGCAATACAAAATCAATAATGAATGATATACTCATTAAGTTTGATAGCTAGTCAGTTGTTTTGCCTCCAGTTGTCATACACAATAATTATTGTGACATGTATTAGAAAGAATAGTAAAATATTATAATTTTGATGATAAATTTGCGTGCATATTTAAAAACATTTGTAAATACCAAAGTTACAAACCTGCAAGAGCAGATAAGGCAATATATGCATATGAAGGGTTTTGTTCTTTTGAGAACTGCTTAATTAAGATATTGAAATGTAGCCTACATATTCACCTTCTCCCTGAGAATCTCTTTTATAAATTGCATTCAAATGGATTAAACTACTGACACAATGCTAAGCAATACAGCAACTGGTTTTGTCACTGTTCATCCTCCTCTTGGTTCAGTTTAATTTTGTGTTCTTGTTACTCTTTTGTTCTTTATTCATTTTAAAAGACGTTGGTAGAAGGCACATAATCAATGAACATAACAATTCTAAATAAATGTACCAAGGTAGAATTTTAAATCAACTGTTTTCATAAGAAAGCAAGATAACTTACAATTTTAGTTTATTTTACATGGGGTATAACACTTAACTGCTATTTTATCACTGTCAAAAATCAAGCCTAATATTTTCAAGTATTTGATTTTTAAAATTCCTTAAATGATTTTTGTTTGTTTGCACAAAATTCCCTATTGAGAGTTGTATTAAAGCTCTGCAAATATTAAAATCACTTCAGAATGGTATTTTATTGAATAATTAGTGTGCTTAATTAGTACATTAAAAATACTGAGATTATCTACGCAGCCAATGATATTTTGGTATATGTTATATATCAATGATATATTGATAGATCTATAATATGCATGTACATGATATTGCTATGATTTCATTTTATTCTTAAAAAGCAGTAAACTAGTAAAAATTAAAATTTCAATTAAATATAATTTAAGGCTTATTTGAACACAAATTATATTTCAGGTCTCCCAGATCAAAATGAAGTTGAAGTACATTTACATTATTTCCTAGGTGTTTTATCTCTAATTCTAGATTGACCAGATGGCATTACAATCTATATATCCTGTTGTATTAAAGTTCACAAGTCTGAAAGTCATAATCTCTTATGAGTTAATTTATCATAACTTCTAACAAAGTTCTTTATTAAGTCAGAATAGGCATACTTTAAAATTAGCAGCTTTAAGATACTTTTATCTCACTGTGCAATTTCTAAGCATTTTCCCATCAGCCAAAAAGTGTGTGGCTGGAAACTGCTGCGTGCTCTGTGTGAGCAAAGAAGAAGGGTCTGCTCCTCAAAATGTGTCACCTCAGGGCGCTTGGGGGTCAGCCACATTTTGTCCTGCAGAGTCTGGACTCAGAGGTGATTGAATAGTCCACACAAAAGTAACATAGTTTTACAATTTTCTGTTGGAAACATCATGATGAAATTTGAGAAGATTTTAGGGATTCTGTATAAAGGAAAGATAAGATATCAAGTATGACACCATACATATGTGACAAACCATACATGGAAATAAAAACGGTTAAGGAGGTACATGGAATGGGTAATAGAGACAAGGGAAAATTAGGCAAGATGCAAAAGTGAGTAAAATAGTAGTAGTTTGTATTTCTGAAATTAATGCAGGTGATCCTATTTTATTGAATAAAATTATCTAATATCACATAACTAGTGCTCTCAAAGATGTAATGAATAATTATATGATATATTTCACTCATCTCAACTAGCAGTCAGCTCTTAACCAAAAAGCTTCTTATAAATACCTTTGTGACTTCTATTTTCCTTTGTTTAGTTTGGACAACAATACTCTTGATCTTCTGACTTCTTCACTAAGCATCTTGGAATAATGATGGATGTATAGTTTATTTTAATATCAGTCTTTGAAAATGCACATATAATAAAAATATTTTATTTTCTATATGAATTTTATATTTTTAAATATGTAAATTCTAGAAATGGGAAAAGTGAGCAGGAAAATTATTTTCTCATGATAAAAATATTCATTAAATGCCATTTACTTTATTTCATGGAGTCAAAGGAAAGCCAGCCCTTAATTCCTGAACACACACACACACACACACACACACACACACCAAAAATATTTCTCAACTAAATTATTTCTCAATATTTCTCAACTAAATTATTTCTCAATATTTCTCCACTAAATATTTCTCAACTATATTGATCAATTTTAAATTTCCAATATTTTGTCCCAGTCCTTATTTTCTAGACCCTTTTATTTATGTTATATTGTTCCTTTCTTATCTGTCCAGGCTTTATGGTTTATCTTCCCTCAGGAACAATTCAAAGCAAAATTTCTTTATATTGTTCTCTTTCATCTTCTTTCTCTTACTGGTTCTATGTTTTGTGATCTCTAACTAGGTCATTGTATGGAGACAAAGGACTAGCTGTTATGCAGAGTTCCTATGGTATTGTACAGCAAACAAAACAAAATCACAATGGAATTTTTAATCAAGCCATAAATTAGAGAAGAGAAATGGAAATGATACACCAAAGAAACAGAACAGTACATCAAACAATTAAAGAAAAATAGAATATAGTTGGCAGATTTCACTAGAGTGAAGGTCATAGTAGACTTGTAATGAAAAAAGTCATTTAAAGTATGAAATAATGTATAAATAATGACTGTATGTGTTAATATGTTAACATTTGTAGGTGTGAGTGATTAAAAATGATGTATGTATATATGAAATATTTTTGCTTCCTTATGTTTTCAGTGATTTCCATGAAAAATAAGCTGGAAAAAAGCAGAAAGAAGAAACAAAGCACAGTAAAATTTTCATCAGGAAGAATTTTTCAACAATGCTAACCTACTTCCATTGACCACAGCCTAATTAGTTGAAGCCAGATGATATAAAAAATGAAGCATCAAGATCAGAATTATTATCAGACATTCATATACAAGTGACACAATCTTCCTTGCTGAAAGTGAGGAGAGTTCAAAGAACCTGTTGATGGAGATCATGGACTGCAGTCTTCAGGATGGGTTTTGTCTCAATGTAAAGAAGACTATGATCCTCATAACTGGACCAATCAATAGCATCATTATAAATGGAGACCATATTGATGTTGTCAAAGACCTCATTTAGCTTGTATCCACAATGAATGCTCATGGAAGCAGCAGTCAAGGTGCATTTGGTAAATCCGCAGCTTTAGGGTAATGAAAAGCAAGTATGTTACATTGACTGCTAAGGTGCACCTTATTCAAGCCATGGTATTTTCAATTGCCTCATATGCAAGTGATACTTAGGCTTAAATAAGAAAGCGCACTGGCGCACTGGGCTGAGCCCTGGTGGCTTAGTGGTTGTCTGCGGGACTGCAGCCTACTGGGATGGAGGTTCAATTCCAGCAGCAGCTCCACAGGAGCAAAGACTGGGCCTCTTACTCCCATCACCAGAGGGAAGTGATGCCCATAAAGGAAAATAAAACAAAAACAAAACAAGAAAGCACATAGTAGAATAATGCATCTGAATTGTGGTGACAGATATGGAAAAGTACTATTGACTGTTATAAGGACAAAATAATATGTCTTGGAACAAGAACCTTCAGAATGCTCCTTAGAGGCAAGGATGACAAAACTTTGTCACAAAACTTTATATATATTGTCAAGAGAGATGGTTCCCTGAAGGACATCATGCTTGATAAAGAAGAGAGACTTCAAAAAGAGAAAGGCTTTCAAGGACATGAATTGATAGGAGGTCTTCAACAATGGTCTCCAGCAAAGTAACAATTGTGAGGATAGCTTAAACTGGACACAGTTTCCTTCTGGTGTGGGTAGGGTCATGAAGTCAATTGATGGCCCGTAACAACAGCCATTAGTGGCTGCACTCCATGCTAGCATCTATTTTCATGGTTGAGTTGTCTTTTACCTTAAATATAACTAAAGTTGACATCCTTTTCAAGTTAAAGTTAAATAATTAAAACCATGCTATACAATTATATCAATATCATCTTTATTATCATTTGATTTATATTCATTAGGCTATTTGAGGAAGTAATTCATCTTCCCATAATGGTTTTTATTCTAAATTTTATACGGTATGCCAACAAGACATATTATGGAAAATGTATCATTGCTCTTCATATATAATAATATTATTGATAATATTAAAGTTAATTTTATACAAGTGAATGATAAAACTAGAAATCCTATATTTTAAGATAAAATTAACACTAATAAAGATCACAGCAATATAGATGCAGTTCTTTTTTTTCCTTTATATACAATATGAGCATATTTACCTTTAAGGTAGCCAAGACAAAATATCAGTAAGATTTTGCTTTCAGTATCTTTTTACGAGATAGCTTTACTACATACACAAGTCTTACACGCTAAGGAAATAGTCTAGCTTATAGGCATTATTCACATCTAATAGATTAACACTTGTTCCCTTATTTGGGGGAAGTGGGTAGTAATCGTGAAAATCTGCATGCATATTTTAGCAAAGCAATTAAGTAAAGGAAAACTTTTGAATAGATCTCTGCCTAACATGCCAGAGACCTAAGGTACATCTTTCATCTGGTGAGATTTATTATTCTGAAGTCTACATTTTTTAACTAAGTTTTGCTTTTCATCCCTGTTGCTTTTTTTAAAAGATCATTAGCGACAGATCGCCAAAGATATTCAGTGTGGGTCATAACAAACTATGGATAACATTAATAACAGGAATGCTCCAGTGGAAAGTGATCATAAATTAAGAAACATTGTTTTTGTTGTTGCTGTTGCTGTTTGTTTGTATGTTTCCACCTGAACCAGGGGCACTGCAAAGTTTAAAGATATGACTGAGGTCGGTGTCCTTTCACCAGCCCTAGGAAGCGTGCATGTTGAGCAATTGTTCTGAGAAGCTGAGCGACACAAAGAAGAATGCGGTGTGGGGACCGGGGGAAAGTTCATTAACCAGCTGCTGTCCACAGATGACACGACCTTGCTTGTGGGAAACGAAGAGGATTCAAGGCACTTACTTAAGGAAGATCAAACACTTCCACCTTCAGGAAAGAAAACCGCCGCTTCACAGCTAGTCTAATAGATAACATCACACTAAATATTACAGTTGAAAGGATTCCATTTTACTTAGAGGCACAATCCACACTCCTGGAAGCAAGAGGTAAGAGAAAAACAACCATGTATTCCATTGGGCAAATCTGTGGCCACATGTTCTCGAAGGAGGCCCTGTTGATGACTTGGGTGCACCTGAGCCAAAACAGCCATTCCAGGCACCTGGTATGCATGGGAAAGCTGGGGAATGAATAAGAAAGGACAAAGAAGAGTCCATGCATCTGAACTGGGACTGGCCAAACACATAAAAGTCGTGAAGAATGGACACTCAGGATGCATGGCAAGAATTCATGCCACTTACTTTGGACATCTTGTCCGCAAAGAGGAGTCCTGGCAAAAGGATATTGTTCTTGGGAAGTAGAGAGTGGGTGAAAAAGGTGATCTTGCCAAGATTTTCACAGTGCTTGCAACAATAAGCTCAAACATAACAAGAAGCATCTTGTGCATAAGGTCAGAATGAATTAACAATTTGAAGACACCTAACAACCAAAAAGCTGTAATAGAGTACTTTAGGGGAGAACAAGGCCCAATCAAAACAGTGGTTTCCAAATGCTGAGTCAGTTACCTTTAACTCACAAAGTCAGAGTGATTGCTCAAGGACAAAATAGGGTTAATCTTGATAGATTTTCTTGAAGGACACAGAAAAACCATGAGCCTAATAGGAAGAAGTGTTTTAAACAGGGAAACATGCATTTGATGTAGTAAAGTTTGGGTGTTTATTTCTCAGTACAGATCGTTTCCCATTTATTTTCACCATTTTCAGATTTCATTGCACTGTTCTCTGATTTACATAATTTCTGAGAAGCATTATATTTTTTGTTTTACATTTTTTCCCTTTTTTGGAATGTTATAGGCATAGGCAATGGGTTAGTGTGTGTGTGTGTGTGTGTGTGTGTGTGTGAGAGAGAGAGAGAGAGAGAGAGAGAGAGAGAGAGAGAGAGAGAGGTAGATTTGTGTCAATTTGGCTGTGTTCGAATTATGAATGGTTCAGGATGTGCAGTGGGCTACATGCACCAGCTGTGGAGCCTTGGTGGGGCAGTGGTAATGAGCTGAACTGTCATCTGCTAGGGCTGCACTTTGAAACCACCAGCTGTTCTATGGAGAAAGACTGAGTCTTCTCTGTCAACAGCTAAAGTTTTGAGAACTCACAGGGGGAAGTCAGACCCCATACTAAGTTGTCACTATGACTGGGTATTGATCCCATTGATCCCATGGCAGGGAGAGAACAGAATGCAATCAGCTCTATGATGGGCGTGATTGTGAGCAGTCAGGAAGCTGTAGGAATATTGAAGGTGGAGCACAGTTCCTCTATTCACATCAAAGTCCCAATGCAAATGAAAGGACATTTTCTTGGGTGGCATGTAGCTTCATACTCTATACACACATAGATGCAATGGTAAAAATTGCTTCTTTCTGAAGTTTCTTTCTGGAGCTGAATGCTGCATTTAGAACATTGACTTTCACTTCTTTGGACCTGAATTGGTCTACCATATTGCTCATCTACTGTAGAAGTCTTTAAGAGCCCACCCTATGGATTCATTTTACTCTGCAGTTATCAGCCTGTCACCTTCTTGCTAAATATTAGACCCATCAGCCCCCTACAGCACCACAGAATCTGGAGAAACCTCTAATATCTGACCCACCAACCACTTGGTACCTGTCTCAACTTGGACTTGACAGTTTCTACAGATATGTGAGTCACGGTGAGTCATTTCACTATGACTGGGCACAGTGTAAACTGCTGTAAACTACTTTCTGGACCCACAATATATGAACATCACTGATTTTACTTCTTTAGAGAAACCAGCTTTACACAATGACTAAAGATTTTCTCTGTCTCTGTTCTTCAAAAAATTAAATGTGATATTCCTATGTTCAGTGCATGTGTTTGTGTGTTATGTGGATATTTATCCATGTTTGTATTCTCTAAACTCAATGAATCTGTTACTTTTTTCAGTCAACATTATTTTTTTAAGTTCTTAACTGTATTTCTTCAAAAACTTCATTTTCTTATTCTCTAATTTCTTTCTTGAATTCTAATGGATGTAATGCATCATTTACTATTGATCCACAATCTGTGTGTGTCTGGTAAGTTTTTAATTCCATTTTTCTCTTCATATTTTAGTTTGGGTAAAATCTATTGACCTATACTCAATTAAATTTTTAAAATTTATCATTTTTATTCTCTTTGCTTGCATTTAGTCTGCTGATTAGCCTGCTAAAGGTACACTTCATCTCTATTACAATATTTTGGGTTTTGGTGGGGGTTTTTTTTGTTTCTAGGATTTCTCTATGACTCTTTCTTATAAAGTCAATTTTTTTGGTAAAATTTACATTCATATATTGAATGTCTCCATTTTTCATCAGGTTTTTAAAACATACCAAACATTATAATCTTGTTTACTCTTTCATTCCCAGTCATCATGTAAGATAATCTGATCAATGGTTCTGCTTTGTCTTAAGAGAGTTTTGCATTCATTTTTTTTGCATTTTTATAACCCAAACTAAACTCCCTGGCATTGAGTTGATGCTCATTCATAGTGACCCTCAAGGACTACCCATGTGAGTTTCTACATATTAACTCTTTACTTTAGAAGAAAGCTCTACCTTTCTTCCATGTGCATTCTTACATGCGCGTCCTAAAATTTTGGTGGGAAAGCTGACATTTTCTGACCAATAAATTAATAGTATAGTATTTGAATATTGGAAATGAGCACACCATTATTTTTGGCTTATAATTCATTACTTTGAGTTATTTTCATTGTAATAATACAGTAGGTCTGGTCTTGAACATTAATGTTGCAATTGTTTTAGGGGAAATGACCCAAAATTCAAACATGTTTTATAGAAAAACTTTTATTATGTCTTAAACAAGGCAAATGCTGAAGATGAAATCATGTGCTTGGGAACGCCTATAGGCATGAGATCATCCTGGTGTTCAATGGATGCATAACCAGGTGTCTCTAACTATAGACCCAAGAAAACAAACAGGATTTATCCCAAGGTCATGATTGGGAAAATGTCCATTTTGTACACTTTCAAGTGGGGATACAGCAGAAGAGATATGCATTTGGAATACAGACCTATTGCAGACTAGCGAATGTGCAAATTAGTGGAGGGTCCCTCCAACTGCCTGACTCTTTGCTGGTCATTCACGAGAGCCAGGTGTTAGACCTATTGTGTGCATCTTCTCAATGAGTTCCTTGTAAGTGGTTGCTTTTGGTTCTGCCAAGGATCAGTTGACTCAGGTACCTGATTTCTCATTAAGGCTGAACCCAGGAAAATTCCCTGAAAGAAGAATGCTCCTAACAGGTCAGTTGTGGAAGTTATAATCTCTCTTCAAACACATGTTGCCTCTTTAGAAACTCAAACCAAACACAGCTGCCACTTTGGTATTTAATGATAAGAAGGAAAAACAATACAGGCTAACTTTATGTCAAGACATGAAAAAGAGTCAGTGACGGCTCCAAAAGTGTCATAAACTCTGCACTTCACAAACTAAGTACTTTATACTTTGATCTCTAATCCACTATATTTGCCATTAATGTATAGTGTTCTACAATGTGTCTCATAACACCTTACTTTTAATGGTGAGCCTGGCTTGCCAGAGGGGATGTCAGGGCCTGAGAAGATGTTTTGCAGAGTGATCTTTTTCCGGTTGCACCTCAAGCTGTTCTCCAGCCTTTGTGACTATCCTGGAAGTTTTCCATTTCTAGTCAATGCTAAATGCTTGTTAGTCTACAAGTGTGTCTTATTCTTAGTAAGTTTTAGACTCAGATAGAAATCGTCTCCATGGTGCTAACCATGTCCTCAGTCCCACAACTCCTTCATTTCTATCTTGGTCCAATACATACACATATATCTATCCTGAGGACAGACATTTTCCTCCAATATTTTTCCTCTTGATGGGATTTTTGCCAGCATTCTTCATTCTTAGTCTGACAGTGATTACTGCCCTTTTAAAATTATTATCATCTGAAGGTTTTGTATCTTATAATAAATCTTTTTTTTTTTTTAAGTTCTGGGCAAAGATTTCTTTTTCCTCAGTAGAGGTGAATTACAGCGGATGGCTTGCACCTTCTCAATGGGGTCCTTGGAAGCTGTTTCCCTTGCTGCTGCCGAGTCTACGATGACCTGTGGGAACTCCAGAATTGGTTCATAAAGTTTTCAAGGTCATGACATTAGAAGCAGATGACTTGGCCTGATTTCCCAGAAAACCTCTCAATTATCCAACTAGTCAAACACTTAAACTTTTTGTACTGCCAAGCAGCAAAATTTGAAAATTGCTCTTTTGTCCTTTGTCTTCCATGGTTGATTTTCATTATTTTCTAACGGACAGTTGTCCTTTTTCATTTCATTAGTAAATTTAGGTGAATGCCTGGTAGTACTCAGCAGCACCTACACAAGCAATTGGCTACTTACTGTTATTCTTTGAAGGCATTCCCCTATCCTTAAATTTCAGACCACTTGGTTATCCTTCAAACTCCATTCTGAAGAATTGTAGCTTTCCCAAAGTTATCAATTTGCTTTTATTGCTAATGTTGCAAGTTGCAGAACAAATTTTTCTCCATTTCTCTCCACCCTGTGTAGAAACTGGAAGTCTTCCCATTATTATTTAAAACTATGTTTTTTTCTACCAGTGACTTTATTGCTTGTAACATATTTTTGTATGTGACCCCTCAACCTATATTTGAAGTGGAAACTCCTTATCATCTACTTGGTTGTCGAGAAAAAAATTGTCAACAGGGAAGCTTTACAGGGCAATGGTGTGTTACTTTCTTAAAGTATTTCTCTATTCTTTCACTCTGATTTCAATTATTTCTTTTTCTTCCATTCTGTTTCATCTTATTGTCTGTGTATGCTAAGATATTCCTATTCTACAGAATTGAAGTTAGCCTCAATCTCCATTCTTTTGGATAAAAAGCTACTGCCAATTTTATTTCAATTTTAAAGTGATCCTCCACTTCATAGTAGTGCTTCTACGTGACCCTTCTTAAACAGGCCTTTTGAATGAAGCAGGAGGGATGTTCTTTTATCCTCTTTAATATTCTTATAGATATGAACTCCAAAAGGATACAGAAAATTCATGAACACAAATTGATGTGTTTCTCTTTGTATTGTGACAGAATATTTGTAGTCTGTTTATAAATAACACCAAGGAATGAATGTACTAAATATATCACATTGACAATTTTAAAATAATTTTAAAGTCCTGATTTTGAATCAATCAATGAATCATGAGCACTGATTACATGCATAATTAATACTTTTCTGCTAATATCTTTATACATGATACTATGATACATTTTATTACAATGTGGAGGTATATTATATTATGAAAATGCTAAATAATTGGTAATAATTTTGCTGCACTACATTTTGTTTGCATTTTCACTATAAAGTTAAAAAAATCACTTTTCTCAGTAATATGAGAGAAATGAGGATCAATTTAAATTTGAAGGTATTAGTGAAAATTATGTAGAAAATATAAAAAATAGGTCTGAGAAAAATGGAAACGTGATGGCTAAGTGCAGTAAGAAGGATAGACATACAGATAGAAATGCTTTGCATCTCTTATCTAATTTTGCAAATTTCCAAATGACATTACTGTTTTATAATTTTAATAGTATTTTAAAATCTAGAGTGTACTACTTATAAGCTATTATAATACTAACTATAGAAATACACATACCTACTCCCAGTGGGATGACTCCCACTCTATAAGGCAAAATTGAAATACCCCTAAGTTTTTCCAAGTACATAAACTTTTGCAGGAAAAGATAGCCTCAGCTTTACCTCCAAGAGTGACTCCTGGAGCAGAACTACCAACCATAGAGCTGACAGCCCAACAGTGCACCACCAGCATTTTTTGTAGAAGCATGCGTGGAGTAAAACATAGATGTCTCCTCTGATGTCAATAATGACATGCTTAATGTAGAGCTAAAATCATAACATTCTTACGATAAGTAGAATTCTCAAGCGTCATATGAAAGCAATTTATTGTCTATATTTATTGACTCAGTTTCCCTTGCATTTACTATGAGTCAAGCATAATTTCAGAGGCTAACAACAAGTCTGTCACTAGTGTGTGAGTTCAACATGAGAAGTCTGTTTGTTATCCATAGTGAATCGTGTCCACTGAGAATAGCTGAGTAGATTTTTTTTTTGAAGAAATGGTCGCTAAACTAAATGAAGACTAGCTAAGAACACTCATTGATATAGAGTCTACTTGACTCATAGCAAACGGCCCCACAGAGTATAATTGACCCGTAGGGTTTCCGAGCGATACATCTGTAAGGGAACAGGCAGGCTCATTGCTCTCTCATGGCAGCTGGTGTGGTTGGACTGCTTGGAACATGCTTGGAAGTTCAACACAAACCCCACAATGCCCGAGCTGGCATTGGAGAGAAAGAGCTGGCTGGGTCATGCAGAAAGGCAGCGTGTGTGTGTTAGAGGCTGAATTTAATCTCAGACCAGGCAGCGATTGCATTGTAACTACTAGGAAAGATGTGTTTTAAAAACCTTTCTGTTTTCTTAAGTAAATAAAAGTGAAGATATAGGTAAAAGAATCTATAAAGATATGGGAAAATATTTCATAAAAAAAGTTGTGGAAAACCAGATGGTTGTATAACAGCAATGAAACTGTAAACGTTCAGGCCTAGAGATTTGAAACTATGGAACCCCTTTGTCAAACTCTGACCTCGTAAGAAGGGCATCCAGAGGTTTTTCAAAAGAACAGCATACTGAGAATACATACAAGAAAAAATGATATATTTTATGGGGTTATAGCATTAAAAACCTCTTATGTCAAGACACCCTCATTTACAAAGCAGCATTTAAATTGTGTTAGTAAATAAACTTAACTAGAGTTAGTAGTAAAATCAGGAGAACAATGACTTCCTATAAAATTTGGGAAATGAGAATACATGAATGTCTGTGTGGAAAATTAAATCCCCTATATATTGTTTAAATAAAAATTGGTAAAGAAATAATTAATTTTCACATTTCTTGTCTATATATGAAATTTATGGGAAAGGTCAAGTTAATAAGAAGAAATGAAATATGGAAAGGGAGTGACAGAAAGAAATAAAAGATGCTTATAAGTCTGGATATAGGACAGAGATTAATATTAAAATAGGAAAAGGTACAATCACATGATAATTACACTGGAGCTTTGTGGAGGAAGAACATTGAATGAGAGAAGAGAGGAAAATAAAGTACCACTGTAAAAGAGAAACATGCTATTTTAAAGTTAGATTGTATTTGAGAAAAGATGAGGGGCAATTTGAGACAATGAGGGATGATGATCTGGAGGAGTGGACAAGGGGGGACATTGGGCAGTGTAAGATAGACAAAATAATCATTTATAAGTAACATATAAGTAATTTGGTGGGGGGGGGATCACTGCGCTCTGGTGGGCATAGGAGGCCCAGCCTTGCTCCTGGAGAGCTGCTGCTGGATTTGAAATGCCAACCCAGTGGGCCACAGTCCCGCACACAGCCACTATGCTACCAGGGCTCAGCCCAGTATATAAGTAATTTATAAATTATCAAGCGTTCCAGAGGGAGGGGATTACAGAGAGGGAGGGAAAAGATGAAGAGCTCAAGTCAGGGCCTCAATTGGAAAGCAAATGTTTTGAGAATGATGGTGGCATCAAGCATGTGAAGGGGCTTGACACTATATATATATATATATATATATATATATATATATATATATATATATATAGAGAGAGAGAGAGAGAGAGAGAGAGAGAGATAAGTATCACATGTGCCCCCAATAAAATGATTTATTAAAATAAAAACGAAAGAAAAATGATCTATAAAGGGAATATACAATTTGATTTACTTTAAGATTTCATTACATTGTCTATATTTGCAAGTCTATATATTGACTGAAAATAGCTCAATCAGTACATCAATGTAGATAAATAATAATTTCTAAGGTACATTGGCATTTGAAGCTAATTCAGAACTCTCAAGGGAAAAAAGAACTTTCCTGACAATTGTAATCATAGATGATATGTCACTCTGGCAATTTTAAAATAAAATTCTGTAAAGACAGAAGGGATAATATGCTAAACACAAGAGCAGCTAATAGAAAAAGCAACTATATAAAAATATGTGTTCTTGTTCGTATAATAGGGTTTATTCAAACATTGAATTCTAAGTGTGCCTAACATTTCAAAAAGGGGGTCATGGGTGATAAACTCTGTGTATAATAATGTAAATTAGGGCTGAGCCCCGGTGGCGTAGTGTTTGTGCGTGGGACTCTGGCCCACTGGGACGGAGGTTCAATTCCAGCAGTGGGGTTGGGCCTCCTACTCTCACCACCAGAGAGCAGTGATGCCCAAACAGCAATAATGTAAATTAAAATATATCACATATTTGTTAGGTAATTGATATGTATGTGTCTATGTGTACGTGTGTGTATATCTTTATGTTTTGCCGTAGAGTGGATTCTTACTAACAAAGGCACTATGTAGTATTCTTAAGCTGCAAGTGTTCACTGGCGCCGACAACTTCATCTTCCTACCACCTCGTGCCTGGTAGGTCTAAGTAGCAGTGAGACATTTACTGCTTAACCCATGTGCCACCAGAAATCCTTTATCATATTCATTACATGAATATGATATTTATTTGCAAAAATCAATTTTACAATTTACAAATTGATTTACAAAAATACTAAATTTAGAGGTAGCTACAAGTCTGTATATTTATAAACTTCTGTATAAAAATATGTGTGTATATATATCAATAGGTTTCTATTTTCACATTATTTACCTTTTTAGTTGTGGTTGGGAGGGAAGCTAACATTGGAAGTGTAATAAAGTTGAATAATAATTTCATTCATGTCTAAATCTAGCAATCTACTATTTATAAATCACCTGAATAATTCACTATTAATTTTAAGTATCACAGTTTTCATTATTTATCAAAAGTGAAGCATGCTTCACTGGTTTAATCCTTAGGTGTTTTACAAAGTGTATGGTACAAATGCACATTGACAATTCTAAATAGTAT
The DNA here is from genome assembly GCA_004026705.1 of Nesogale talazaci. Taxonomy (NCBI): domain Eukaryota; kingdom Metazoa; phylum Chordata; class Mammalia; order Afrosoricida; family Tenrecidae; genus Nesogale; species Nesogale talazaci. The sequence continues at coordinate 150,758 of PVJH01002925.1, forward strand.
TATTAAGTGTTCAAGTTCCTCAACTGTGAAAGCATATTAGTGTGCAGAATAAAGATCAAGATAAAACAGGTAGAAATAAAATTTGAGTAAGTCATTTTTATCTTTGAGGAAGATGACCATAAATCTAAAATAAAGTGTGACCAATAAATCTTAAATTGTATTTTTAAACTTCACTTGGGGCGCTACTGATTACATAAATGTATTTGGTTGATAAATACAATGTTCACAATATTGAGTTTTATAATTAATAATCATGCATCTAATATGTACGTATATATTTAGTTTTACTATTTCTTATTAAAATTATATCCTCTAGAATAGATTACTTGCAGTTCATTTTATTAGATATATTCTGTATTATTTGGTTATCTTGTGGAATGTTATTATGAACAATATTAAAAATAATATTTCCTAATTGATGCCATTATGTAGAAATCTACTTGCTATATTTTACAATTATATTTTTATATTGACTATATTCAGAAGCTTCATTAAATTCACTTAATTGTTAGTTTACTTGAAGATAGTTTTAAATAATCATTCTAATTTTTAATGCAACAAAATTGAAGACCAACAATACCATCTAAGTTGCAAACTAATTTTCTTTGTTAATGTTTATCCAAAAAACAATAATTTTTGAGAAAATAATGAAGTTTAATTATGAAAACTATAACAACAAAAAGACCAGAAATGCAAATATGCAGAATCCCATGCAAGAAGTTCATTGCTAAGTAACAGAAGCACATATTACATAAAGGCGTTGCTGGATGGGAAGAACAGAAGTCATGGTGATAATTTACTTCATTTAAATAAAAAATACATTGTTTTCTAACATTTTTTTTATATCTGGAATGATAGGCAGTATGATCACTTTTCATCAGTGATAGAGATAATCTTTTTCCTTCAGTCTGTGGCACACTTTTGGCAGTACCTCCCTGCTTACCCTTATAATGGAAAGGTTTAAAACAGCAGCAATAATTTTCAAATGTGAATTTATCTTCTCATTGTAATCAAATTAGAATCCTTTAAAGACTTTAAAGTCCTATTGCAACATTTTAACAAATCAAACCTTAATGATCTGAGTTTTTAATTATTACATTAAACCTAAATTCAGGGAGCATTTTAGTCATAATCCACTATCATAACCTTTTTGTGACAACTTCTAGATCTATCGATGAAGTGCACTGGATGTGATTATAACACCACCATATATTTACGGCGCTGACATTTGATGTTCTGGAAAGTCATATACAATTTGAAATGCAGCAATAAAAGAAATCATATTTCAAAGCTTTGGAGGGACCATGTGGCTCAACAGGGTCCTGTGGGTATAAAGACTTGACTGCTGAGATAATTCGCTCGTGTGTGGATGTGAGTTTCTATTCATAGGTTGTAAATAACACTAATTGCAATATACCACTTTGCAAACTGGACAGGAGTATCTAGCAGCAGAGTTTGGAACCAGTTACTTCTGACTCTCAGAGTGCGCTTTCTTAACTCTTAGAGATCAAGGCGTAGCTGATCTCAAGGAATAGCTGAGCAGTACAGCCTTCTTGTAATCCCTGCAAGAAGCGCGGAGACAGTGGGGCTGTCGTCTAGGGAGCGAGAGGAAAGGTAGAGAAGGTTGGAGAAGGTGTGGTTGCCCCAGCCCAATTCAAAACAACTTTAAAGATCTCATTTGTTTGTGTCTCTCTTTTCGCATTTTTGCTAGGGATATCTCCCTTACTCTCCATATACCCATGTTCACAGCTAGGTTCAAAATCCCTCGCTTTTTAGAAATTTGCTGAGGCTACTTGATCTCCTCACATTCCTTACACACGTCACTATCGTGGATGGTTCTTGTTATAGGATGATGTAGCTGTGAGCGGCCAAGGAGTCCATCTTGACTTACACCCACATTATGTGCAGCGGAGGGAACCGCTGACCAATCCCGCACCTTCCCCACAGCCCTCATTGTAGTCACGTGGAAGAGTTTCCTCTTTTGCCACTGGTTTTCGCCTGTACCAAGCAAGGCACACTTCCAAGTGAGCCATCTCTCCCAGTGACGTGTCCGGCTGTTCCAGGCGGCCTCTTTTCACTAACTACTGCTCTTCTCCTCATCCTATTTCAGAGGACTTCTTTATCAAGATCACAAAACTTTGTGGACCAAATCTGTTTTCTGTCCTTTGATTCCCCATGTTCAAGGTAGTATATTGTACTAAACATGAAATATAAAATTTTGCAAAAGGGTTTGCCAAATGATGCTATGTATTTTTAATAATTAAGCCATAAAAAGGTATTATATTTTCATCCTCCTCACCTCACTCCTCATTTTCATTCCTTGCATAACCCTTCATCAGTGATAGTTTCCCTATGAGAATTTTTTCTGTGCATTCTAAAGCCAAAGAACACCTGATTCCTTTCAGTGGCACAGGAAAACATAATTTCTGTCCTACCTAGTTGTGAGTTATTTTAAATAGCAGGCATCCAGACTACAATATTTTATTTAACATACTTTTATATACAGGAAGCACTTTTTATAAAGCATATATGACACATCTGTCCATAGAATTTCATAAGACTATTTTCATTATACCACATAATCTTAAGTAGGTTTCACTTGGGAATAATATAGACCGTTAGAAATCCCTATGCCAACACAGATATGCCAATTTAACTGCCTTAAAATGACAGTTTGTGGTTTGAAGAAGATTCAGCAGCAACCATAATTGTTGTCCTACAGCTCTTTGAACTTTCTAGTTCCTTCCTAGCCACAGAAAAGGAAGATACCTTCCCTCACGTTCTACGGAGAGCATCTCTAATTTCCATTTCATTAGCCATATATATATATGTATATATAATATATATATATATATATTAGCAGCAGAGTTCAATGTTGGCTTCTTGTATCTACTATAAAGAAACTGACTGTTACTGATATTCTGTCACATAATTGTGCATGTGTACTATTCTGTGAACAATCATGGTCACATAAGATTTGTAAATTAAATTAACTAGCCAGAAAGGTTTGTAAACTTGGATTTCCCCAAACTTAAAATCCAAGGCCATTGAGTCAATTGCAATTCATAGTAGCTCTGGTGGAGTGACCAGATTTTAAGTGGGACACCATTGACCGTGGGGAGAGGGTGGGTCTTGATTAAAAATTTGGTCTATAGGGCTGAGCCCTGGTGGCTTAGTGGTTGAGTGCAGAACTGCGACCCAATGGCTTGGCAGTTCAAATCCAGCAGCAACTCTCCATGAACAAGGCTGGGTAGCTCCCACAACCACCAGAGGGCAGGGATGCTCCCCTCCCCAAAATTTTGTTCTATATGGAGCAACAAAACTATTCATAGAGGGCTGAGCCCCAGTGGAATAGTGGTTGAGTGCAGGACTGCAGCCAACAGACGTGGCAGTTCAAATCCAGCAGCAGTGCTCCAGGAGCAACGCTGAGTAGCTTCCTCAACTACCAGAGGGCAGTGATGTCCCCCCCCCAAAAAACTTCATAGAACGCAAAAAGAGTATTGTAATATATTTACTTAATTTTAAAACACTGCAGAACTTTGGACAAATTGTTAGAAAGTGGGACGTCTGGTCACCAGCCTCAACTTGCATTCCACTGTTCAACGAGGACTACTTTCACAGGAAGCACTTTTAGAGCTATGCATAATAAAAATAGGAAAAAATCATGACTCATTGGGCATACTCTAAATATTGAGTTCTGCTACAAAATGAACATGATAAAGAATGGACGTACTAAAGAATGATATAGAAAAAAAAGAATGATATAGAATACATGCACTTTTACCTCATCTGTTTTAATGGAATCTTCCACAAATATGACCAATGTTAAGTTCCTTAGACAGGATTAATTTATCACACAGTATGTTTGATAGAATAAAAATTCATTTAATCTAAGAATATACTTTGGACTTAAAAATTTTGTTTTGAAAATAAGAATATTTTAAAATTATTATAAGTGCTCCAATTTTAGAAATAAACCAGAAAAGAAGATTAATTTAGTAAATTATAAGGATGGAATCTAGTAGTCTCGAAAATTAGAGAAAAAAATTGATAGCACTGTTTGAAGGGCTTCAAAGCAATTTTTCATGTTTACAAAGTTTTTAAAGGGAAATAAAGTGACTAAAGCAAAAAGCTGAAATGTACAAGAAGATTAAAGAATGAACAGGAAATACTCAAGGATCAAAGCTTTAAAAATATCAGCAACTAAATACCTCTTTTCACAAAAGGTATTCTCTTGGTTTGTGGCTTTGAAC